>CAKAOI010039248.1:0-46319 GCA_916701655.1 Sebastiscus albofasciatus
CTCTCTCTCTCCCTCTCTCTCTCTCTCTCTCTCTCATGGAAACATCTGTATCTTTGGCTGCTTTACGCACCAAATCATCTCCTAATTGCGCGCCGCACGCTGTCGTCCAGCAGAGTCCACACATTCAATCAAGTTTATTACCAATCAATCGGATCGATAGTTTCCACAATGGGAGGAGGGCTTTTGCTTATTTTGAACACATTAATAAGTCATCAGAAATATGCTCACACAGGCGTTGCAACACACTCTGTAATTGCCTCAACTTCAATCCATTTCTTTTATATTTGACTGCGCTCATTGATCCATTGATCCATTGATCTCCACCTTGTAAAACCAGCCGTGGCTTTTTCTTTGTGGTGAATGGAATGAAATAAATGAACCGCATCCCCTCATGCTGTGTAATAACAATTTGATAAGCTGCGCGATGTGTGAGAAACCAGGCAATCGAAGCAGACCCGGGTGTTCGCTCTCTTTCTCTCATGTGACAATAGTGGAAGATGTGCGCAACATGTCCAATCTGGGGCTTTTTTTGTGTTTTTTTTCCCGCTGCGGCTGGAGGCTGGAGGGTGGAGGCGCGCGGAGCGATGGCGCCATCTCGTGGCCAAATTTGGGTTATTGCAACAGAAAAATGGCACCTAAAAATGACAATACAGGTGGATCTGTACGTTTTCCTTTTACGCACATGGAGGAATATAACTTATTACATGTACTCAAATACTAGAGCAGTTTGGAGGTACTTGTACTTTAAGATTTGTCACTTTATGCTAGTTATACATATTGTATTTTTATATTGTATTATCTTTTATATTTATATTGCACTATCTCTTTTGTATTGTATTATCTTTTCATTAGCACCTATGGGATTGTCACAATCTAATTTCGTTGTACTACACAAAGACAATAAAGGGCTTGAATCTTGAATCTTAGTACTTCTATTTCACTACATTTCAGAGGGAAATCATGTACTTCTTACTAAACTACATTTTATCTGACAGCTAAAGTTACTGCTACTTTACAAATTAACTTTTACAAAAACATACAATCAGTTTATAAAATATGATGCATTATTGTAGATCAAAAAAAAAAAAAAAAAAGGCCAGATTAGGAAAAGCAAGAACAGCATTGAGAAGAAAGCAAACAGAGATGAGTGGAGATCCTTAGTCCTTGTCCTATGTGCCACCAGGCGCAACAAGGACTAAGTAAGTCAGTCATTGTAGATCAAACTACATACTATATGTGGTATATTGTACATTTGCTTCTGATAAAAGCTTTATTACATTCATCAAATATATACACACATAGAAGAGAACAGGACTCAAACCTCAAGAGATTTGACCTCTGCATTTAACCCATCCTAAGCAATGTAGGAGCAGCGAGGTCCGGTGTCTCGCTCAAGGACACTATGACATGCAGACAGCAGGAGCCGGGAATCAAACCGACAACCTTGCAGTTAGACGACGAACACCACCCTACCTACTGAGCTACAGCAGCCCACCATGTGTGGACTCTATGTAGACCCTCGATGGTCACCAGAAAAATAAAGGTTATTTAATTTCTTAAAGTATTTAGTTCCTTTGAAGTTAGCTCCGTCTGTTCAGAAGTTTACCTCCTCTTCGCTGAACACCCTGATGATGGTGAACATGTTGATTAAAGGGTCACTCCAGTGATTTATCATTGCAATTCTGTAAAGATGAGGAATTTGAGAGAGACAGATTAGAAAAAACAACAGTCAAAATTGAAGCAGCAGAGGACAAGATATACTGATTTTTATTAATCCCCCAAATCCTTAATTTCCCATGATGCAACCCTCCCTGCCTGGCGAATGCCCATGACTTTTATGCTGCGTTCCATTTGAACCGGAAATCGAAATTTCCACCGGAACGCCCCCTGAAGTTGGATTTCCAACTCGGAAAGTCAGACGAACCTCATCACCAAAATCCACGATGGCTGCTCCACGCATCAGCAGTAAAAAAAGATGTATTAATATACTGTTTATTAGCATTTCTGTTATTTTTTTTGTGTCTAATTAAATCAGTTGTACACACAGTTCTGTCTAACTTCTATCTGTGGATGTGTTGCTATGTTGTTTTTGTGCGCAAAATACCGGCATAATGTGTCAACTGATATTGCTAACGACGGCTAACGATGGCTAACCTTACAAGTCAACTCGGGTCTGATGTTATTCCCGATTCTGATTTCTTATTTCCAAGGTAAATGGAACGCAGCATTAAACATCACATGGAAGCAAAAAAAAGATGCATTTGCATTGATTATTTTTTCCATATCCCCAGTTGGTAACCCAGGCATTCTGTTGTACATTTGCTGTCTCAAAACCATCATCATTCTCCAAGCATAGACGGCCAAAATCCTTTCAAATCAGACATTTCATTAATACAAATGTGTGGGTTTACACAAAAGATATCCTGCACCAACTCTTCTCACTATATATGGGTCAATAAGCACTGAAACATTGCCTCTCATCGACGTCACCGACCAAAAATATCCTTCAAAAGAAATGACATGTTAGAGCACAACAAATAATACGGGGAAGGGAAACTACAAATCTCAAAAGTGAAATTGTAGATTCCTGAGAAGGCAAATGAAACCTCCTCTCTGCAAACGCAGTAAACAAACATGATTGATGGAAGCGCATGACTCATATCTGAGGACAAAAATAAATAATAAATAAAAAAAAAAAGCCACACAAAAGTCCCCTGTGAGGTTTGAAGCAGTACTTTTTTTTATTTATTAAGTGGTTGGTTTTTAACATTCTTGTCACATCTGAAAAGGCTTCTCTAACTCTTCTCTAGAAGGTGAGCTTAGTAACATATTACAGCTGATGAGGAAAGAAATGACGAGATATTTTAAACAAAACAAAAAAAAAAGTCTCTTGAGGTTTGATTCTCGTCTCGACATATTCCAACAAAAAAACCTCCTTCGCAAAGGAATGAGATACAGAAAACTCATCGTGGAACAACGCAAACAGTATTAAACAGTGACGGAGTAGTCGGACATGTTCGAAGCGTATGGTCAACCACAACTATTATTAGAACTATTATTTATACTCATCTGTGGAGGATGTCCATATATACATGTTCTCCAGACCAGTAGCGTTTTCACTTATAAAAATAAAGTTTGGTCTTTTTTCCGTTTTGTCTGGTTTTTGTTCCATTTCATGGCTTTTTCTGTTTGAACATTAAGACATATATCTACATTTGGTCTTCCTCACATCGCTCTTCCTCCCAACTCATGTGTCCAGTGTTTCAAAGACTACCTCGGGGTTCCTGTTGCTGTCATTAATAAACAAATGCAGCCCCCTTTTAAGTTTGAGTACAAAAGAAAAAGTTCACAATTTGATTTTTTTTTTTGTTTGTTAATGGAACAAAAAGTTTAATGTAAACTTTTAAGCTTTCTTTCCCCCTCTCCCCCCCGCTGTGTTTACACAGCTCCCACATTTTGGCCCGTTGTAAACCAGAATTAGCACCACAAACTGTAAATTCCCAGCTGGTGCCATTACACACACACAAAATAAATCCTTCCAGTTGATAGTTTATAATATCTAATGCGTTGTGGCTGTTATAGGAACACCTGTCTGCGTCCAAACACACATTTCTCCTTAATAATGCACGCAGTGCCATCTTTTGTGCTCACTGTAAATTAGATTCTCGGACATTAACGCGAGTGATTTACCGTGTAGGGGGTATTAATGGTGTTAATTTGATAGTTTTGTTAGCACACCTTAGAGTTAACAGTCAAACTGAGCTGTTATATTAAAAAAGAATCCATAGAAAGTTAATGGGATTTAATCTATTAAGAATTTGTAAAAAATGTTATATCATAACTGTATTGTTTCAGATCATCATATTTAGTGCCATGTGTGGGATTTTTATTATTCTGTAAGTGGAAGGGTTACTCTTCTCCCTAAATGGTTGCCTCATTTCAGAGTATACCTCCCTCACTTCACAAGCCTCCTGACCGTTCTCTTACAACCAGGATATTACTGGGACTAATAAGTCGGCTAATACATGGAGATAAAAACAGGGTACGGTCAAAGTAAAGGAAACAAACTTTACAAATGCTTTTCACATGCAGTCAAACAAAAAAAAAGGCAGAACATAACACAATTGACTTCTGGGAAGAAGATTTTTTTTTTTTAAAGCACACGGAATTTTTAAGGAAAACGGAAAAATACACTTCAGGGTTTCCTTTACTTCGACCATACCCTGTAATTAATAAACAATTCACTCCAGCTGCCGTTGGTCACTACAAAGCAGATATAACTAAATCAGACTATGGACTGCATGAAGAACATTACAGCTGGACTTTTTGATCTGTTTGCTTCTCAGTAGCAACATTTACATGAGAAGATAAAGGCCATTTTAAACTCTAAAAAGGCCCTGACACACCAAGCCGACCGTAGGAGAGTTTGGGGCCGTCGGTGAGCGTCTGACGGATTAGTTTTTTTCCGGTGTGTCCCGCACTGTCGGCTCTAGTCTGCCTGTGTCGGAGACTTTTACGGGCGATTCAGTGTGTCGAATCGTTGGCGGAGCTCGTCGGTGAGAGAAATCACTCTCATTGGCTGTTCAGATTAAACGAATCAGTGCACGAGAAGAGAAACGGAAGTGACGAAAGCAAGCAAACGAGTGAAGTCAAGAGGGCACACACACAAGGCTCTTCTCATTTTTCATCTTCATCTCATCTGATCATTCCAGATATTTTCAAAGTGACATGAACACCTGGAATGCAGCCAAGTGGTGAGTGAGAGTGGTGTGAAAATGGTCGGCAGACGCCGCTTTGTTTCATGAATGTATCATAACAACGGCTCGTATATCCGCTATCCGCCATCCTTGGTCTTGAATGACGAATACAGACTACCGCCGCCTGCTGGTAGGGAGAGTTATTTCATCTCATGCAGGCGCAGGACGTACGTGGTAGTCGGGCGTTGGCTGTAGTCTTTGTGGTGTGTTCGAGGGCAGCTTTTTGGTCAAAACACAGGCGACGTGAGGCGACGTAACGGGGGGCTTCCGTCGCTGCTAGTTCTCTGATGTCGGGTTTGGTGTGCCTGGGCTTTATAGGTGGAAACACTGTGGGTACGGTTTCTCTGTTAGATAACAGGACACGACTGTGCTCCACTCGTCCGTGGGAAAATGTCAGGGAAATGTATTATTTGTTGATCTGTCGTAATGTTGAGCAAGTGGTGTTGAATAGATCAAATTGCTAACCCCCTAAAAACACTATATAAGGTGTGAATATACAGAAAAGTGGTAAAATGCTAACAGCCAAGGACCCAAATCATGTTTTGTGTATCTGTGTGGGACTGTAAGCGTCCAATCAAATTCTGT
The DNA here is from genome assembly GCA_916701655.1 of Sebastiscus albofasciatus. NCBI lineage: Eukaryota > Metazoa > Chordata > Actinopteri > Perciformes > Sebastidae > Sebastiscus > Sebastiscus albofasciatus. The sequence goes on from CAKAOI010039248.1 coordinate 5,343, forward strand.
TTTCTCTTAAGAAAGAAAGAAAAAAAACAATTATATTCCAGTATATTTTCTGTGGAGGTCTCGATCCAGTTGATTCCCTCTATCATTCACACACACACACATACACACACACTCACACACTAACACACGCATCCACATCCACAGTCTACCTCCGTCCTTTTGCTACCGAGAGCAAAGCAGTACAAACCAGCCACCTGCCTTTGGATCTATATACACACTGTTGTAAGTAAATACAGCTATACTGTATACAGTAGTAGTGAATCTTGTGTTCACTACAGTCTCTCCGAGGATAGCAGCGCCACCGTCCAGCTAGCTGGCTGGCTTCATAATGAAACTATACAAAAAAAAAGAAAAAAGAAAGTCAGATTCCAACAATATATTTGGTTCTGAAGCAAAAAGGTGGAAATCCTTTGTACTTCTATCGCGCTCCTTTTGTTTGTTTTCCTTCATCTTGCGCTTTGTGCTCGTTCCATCCGTCCGTTATTTTTCCCAAATTGAAAAGTTTTGATTCGCTTCTTCATTGTTTGCGGCTCGCTCGTCCGTTATCCCCGGCGGACTGTGAGAGAAGAAGAAGAAGAAGAAGAAGAGGGAGATGAGGAGAGAGGGGAACAAAAGGAAGAATAGAGAGTTAAGGGGAGAGATCAAGAGAGAGAAAAGAAGGGAAGAAAGAGGAAAAAAGAGCAACAATTAGACAAAGAGGAAGATTTCTAATGAGCGGAGTGATACACGGGGAAATAAGCGAGAGGGAGGAAACAGCTGGTGAAGGAGCTTGGTGGTCAATTAAAACCTGCAGAATGATTTCTTATCTCTGCCCGAGGGAATGCTCTTCTGCACAAACATAAACTCACACCTCTATTGTCACAGCTCACACACACACAGATATATTCACAAAGTACACACCACACAGCAGCGTCTCTTTGTGGTTTCTGAATACACAACAGCAGAAGCAGCAGCAGAGAGAAAATAAGACGGGAGGAAATCCAGTGCGACTCAGAGGGAAACAGAAAGCAAAATGAGAGGAGGACGAGCAGACGGCGATGAAGAGGCAGGTAAACCCTCTGTGTTCTTACAGTGTGTGTGTGTTTCACCAGACCAGGGATTTGGAGCGGGTGCTGACTCCTTTCCTCCTGCTGGCTGCCGCTACCGCCGCGTTACGGTGACTTCGCTTGTGAGACTCCAGGTAGAGCTGGCGAGACAATTTAAAGAAAAGATCAGTGAATAAATCCATAGAGCACACACAGACACGTGATATTGAGGTTAGCTTCATTACGTGGAGTTAAACTACTAGTTTAGACATCTTTAATATAACCATATGCAGAATGCAGATAATGAGAGGGCCTGACAATCTCAGGTGTAAATATAGGACGTCATTATTTAGCTATTTTGATATATGAGCAGCAATTACCAATTATATTGATTGGTGATTAATCAACAGATTATTTTCTTCATTATTCAGTTAATTTTTTGGCCTTGACAGCATCAGAAAAAGAATGTCCCAAATGTCCCTCTAAATTCCCCAGGTGTCTTCAAATGTCTTTTTTTCATCTGACCAACAGTCCAAAACCAGCAGGTGTTTAATTTACAATACATACAAAGCGGAGACACCAGATCCTCACAACCTTTTTGTTTTTGCTTGAAAAATTACTTTTAAACAAGTTTTCAGTTATCAAAATAGTTGATTTTCTGTCGATTAACCAATGAATTAATCGACTAATCGTGACCAGTTCTCAAAAAATTCACTCTGATTCAAAATAAAATCAAGACACTAGGGCTGCTAACAATTATTTTTACTGTCAATTATTTTCTCGACTAACTGATTAGTTGTTTGGTCTATAAAATGTCAGAAAAGATATTCAGTTTACTGTCATAGAGGAGTAAAAACACCAGAACATATACACATTTAAGAAGCTGGAAACAGAGAATTTAGAATTTTTTTTTGTTCAAAAAATGACTCAAACAGATTAATGGATTATCAAAATAGTTGGCGATTAATTTAATAGTTCAAACTAATTGATTAATCGTTGCAGCTCTACTTTACAACATCGGAAAAAAAGTGAAAAATGCCTCTCTGAAATTCCCCAGGCATCTTTAAAAGGTCTTGTTACATCTGACCAATAGTTCAAAACCTACAGATGTTTAATTTACAATATGTATAAAGCAGAGACAAACAACAGATCTTTACATTTGTGGAGCTGGAAATTGAGAATTTTTGAGTTTTTGCACGAAAAAATGATCTGAGTTAAAATCAAGACACCAATGCTTCATATAAAGTCTTTATGAGGGCCTACCATGTGGTGATAATCATTTTATCCACCACACTGTGTGCCCTGATAATGACCCGTTAGACTGGAATTGATGCAATGGATCATTTCCACTACAGCGCTCTATTTTTGTTCTTTTTAAGGTTTTAGGTTCTTCTAAAAGAGGAGAGATTTATGTCAGGAATTAAAAATCCAGTACCTTCTTGGCAAAGGCCCGTCCACACTGGTCGCAGGCATGCAGGGAGAAGTTCTTGGTCACTCTGACTTCGGTGGAGGACGACGACCCTGTGCCGCAGCTCTCTGACTGGGCGTCGTGCCGTCGGGTGTGTGGTGTTTGGATGCTGGACGAGGCGGTGGTGGTGGAGGAGGAGGAGGAGGAGTTACGTAGGTGTGTCTGTTTTTCACTGCGGCGGGTCAGTGGGGGGCTGATGGGACGAGCCTGCTGTCTCTCCTGCTTGCGGGTGACAGGAGGGGACGGGATGAACGCCGGCGATGAGACCTCCTGCTGTTTCCGAGTGACGGGTGCAGGAGGCGGGGCGGAGGAGGAGGAAGAGGAAGAAGCGGAGGAGGAAGCTGATGAGGAAGCTGATGAGGTGGTTGGGGCAGCTTCTTGCTTGCGAGTGACAGGCGGTGAAGGAGAAGGGGACGGCGATGAAGAAGCGGGACGTCCGTTCACTTCCTCTTTGATGCCTGCGCTCGTCCTCTTGGTGGGGGTCGGGCTGCTGAGGACGACCTCGGCCAGCCTCTTCACCGCCCTGTTCTCCAGTTTGGGCATGATCTTGCCGAGGTATGAGGACGACTTCTTGTGGACCACGGTCACGTGACGCAGGACGTCGCGTTTGCGACGCGACTCGTAGCGACAGAGGGGGCAGCGGTAGAACTTGATGAAGATGTCGTTGCCGTCCGTGTGCAGCTCGATGTGCTTTGTTAAGTTCTGACGTGAGCTGAACTGCCGCTTGCACAGCTTGCAGAAGAGCTGCTTGAAGTCGAAACCCACGGACAGTTTGGTCGCTTTGGCGAGCACGCCCCCGCTGCACGTGTTGCCACCGCGCGAGGATGACGACGATAAGGACGGCGCCATCTTTGGGCTCGACGGGGCCTCCTCTTCCTTCACCTTCATGGCGTTGGGTGCCACAGGGACACCTTTAGCTGACCCGGTGCTGTCGCTAGGAGACGGGGCCGGACTGCTGTCAATATCCTCCTCCTCCTCGTCTTCATCGGAAGGATCTGCTACTTCCTCCTTCACTCGGATATTGTTGCTTGGGCCTAAGTTAGCGCTGCTACTGTTAGAAGTGGCTGCCGGAGTAGAGGGGGTTGCAGTGGTTGCAGTGGTTGCAGTGGTTGCCGGGGGTGCCGGGGTTGCCATGGTTGCCATGGTTGCCGTGGTTGCTGTGGTTGCAGACCGGTTACTTTTGGTGCTGTATATTTTGTGGACAATACGCATGTGTCTCTTCAACATGAGCTGAAATACACAGAAAAATCATTTGATACATCTTCAACATGATTATTCCAAATAATTTAAGATAATAAAGTACCACAAGATCAACTTGAGTGAAGCTTTTCAGACTTTTAAGACACCGAAAACTAGAAAAAAAGCTTGAAGCTGCCGGTAGGACAGCAAACAAACCTGAGAGCTGTAGTTCCTCTTGCAGAGCGTGCAGCGAGCCGAGGCCGGGGGCGCCTGCGGAGCGGCCGGGGGAGGACTCTGAGGTTTGGGCTGGTTTTGGTTCGAAGGCGTTGTTTTAGAGTTCACGGGGGTGGACTTGGAGTTGTTGCCCCGTGTCGGAGAGGCGCCGTTGCTCTTCCTGGGGGGCGTGACCTCCAGAGAGAAGGGCTGGCCGGGTCGCGAGGCGATGCTGGGCGTGATGGTGTCCCTCCGCAGGCCGCGATGCACCTCGTCGAAATGACGGCGTACGTTGGCTTTGGTGGCGAAGGTTTTGAGGCACACTGGGCAGGATTTTCCAGTAGGTGTGCTGAGAGTCTTTGGCCGCCCTTCAGCAACAACAACAAGAATTATTATTTCATCGGTTTCCTTTGAAAACACCTCTATGGAGCTCATCCAAAGACTAAACCTCAGCTAAATATTCTTTCCCCAGAAATGAATATTGAACACTTTAGAAATGTGCACTCTTGATTTATTTATATGCCAAACAAAAATAATTATCTTCACTTGTACCTAACCACAATTTGCAATACCTCCGCATCCAATGTGCATGCATAAAACAAAGTACTGACACATTTTGTTTTAGATTATTTCAGGCTGATTGTCTTGAAAAATCTACAATAACTATTCAGCTGAAGCAAGAAAAAGCATCAGCATGACCATTACGTGTTGGGCTTAAATGTTAGAATACGTTTAATAAGTCAGCCTCGTTGCTATGACCCTATGTCAACAGTTTTTATTGTAATTTGTATGAACCAGTCGTGGAAGAAGTACTCAGATCTTTTACTTAAGTTAAAGTAGCAATACTACAGTGTGAAAATACTCCATTACAAATAAACGTCTTGCATTCAAAATCTTACTCAAGTGAAAGTACAAAAGTATCGAAATATACTTCAAGTACTCATTTTTGCAGAACGGCCCATTTCAGAGCCATATCACATCACATTTATTATACTACTGGATTATAATTATGAATGCATTAATGTGTACATCATTTAAATGTTGCAGCTGGTAAATGTGGAGCTAATTTTCATTACTGTAAAAGTAATGAAAATGTATAGAGTTTATTTATTGCTGGGTATTAATCTGAATCTGCAAAGTCACTAAAGCTGTTATATAAATGAAGTGAAGTAAAATATTTACCTCTGAAATGTAGTGAAGTATAAAGTAGCATAAAATGGAAGCAAGTAAAGTACAAGCACCTCAAAATTGTACTTAAATGTACTTAGTTACATTCCACCACTGGTATAAACTCTTACCTTTCACCATAGAGAGGAGGCTTGTGGGAACCGTACGAGTCTCTGTGAACTTTCGGAGCTCTTCCAGTTTGGTCTGGTGCATTTTGCGGCAGTGACGTCTGATGCTGCGGCGCGAGTTAAAGTCCTGGCCGCACAGACAACAGGAGATTGTCACATCCTCCACCTGGATGGGAGAGAACAAAGAAGAGAGAGATTGACTAACTGTGTGGAAAATGTCATCATCATTTAGCACACGAGAATGCAACACGCCTCAGCATTGACATTTATCTCTCAGTTAAAAGATGTATGTGCACTGACTTCCGTTGCATATTCACTCTGAGCACTTCCTGACGTGTCCAGTCACCTACCCCGCTGGTGGAGCCCTCGTCTTCAGGCGGCGGCTGCTCCTCTTTAGCCTCCTCCTCGGCCTCCCATCTCCTCGTTCCCGGATTGTGTCCCGGGCTGCCGTGGCTCTCTGGCTGGCTCGGCTGGTTGTTGTCCGCGCCCTCCACTGATTCTCCTTCCCATGCTACCGGACTCTCTCTGGCACTGTGAAGGACGTTGAGACAAACAGTCAGAGACGAGGGAAGGCTGGCAGTAGCCTAAAATCCTCTCTTAGGTGACAAGAAGTAAAGTCTATATAGACAGCATGGCACAAACTGGATTTGTGTTGATGAAGCGTGTAGTTACAGTACATTTTAATCCAGCAGCAGACCACCTACCTGGGTGTGGGCGATGGATATCTAGCCAGCTCCTCCTCTGTGGTGAGGTACTGGAACACGGCCTTGGTGGTGGTCTCAATGGGCTCCAATCGGACCACATAGTCTGGGTTTCTGGGATATATGGCGTCCAGTAAATCCTTCATGGCTGCATCACCCGATGAACCTAGAAATGATAAACAATCCAAAGAATAAATAAACATTATAGTAACTAGCAAAAATTAGGTTTAGTCCTAATTATCAGCAATATTATTTTGACTTTTTGTGCAAAACTACTATAAGAGTTCTTGAACAATACCAAGTTAACGCGATAATAACTCGTTAACACAAATTCATTTTATCGCCACTAATTTCTTTAACGCATTAACGCAGCTTGCGATTTTTAGAATGTAGCGGGCTCAACTTTAAAGCTAGATTGAAGATATCATGGTATCATGTGAAACTAGAAAACCTAAAGAATCCGTTGGTACCAACCATGTCACACTAGCTTGTCTCGAAGGACGCTAAATAACGCTCCAAACTTACGGTAAGTTTTGTTGAGGAAAAACTGTTATGGCCATTTTCAAAGGGGTCCCTTGACCTCTGACCTCAAGATATGTGAATGAAAATTAGTTCTATGGGTACCCACGAGTCTCCCCTTTACAGACAGGCAAGATGTGATGTAGCTAATATTAGCAACATTAAGCTAATGTGTTTTTGCTGATGAAATATAACAGGTGTGAGCTTGCCACAGCATTGGCATTTTACAAACATCCAGCAAATTGCTCCTCTTCTTTTTAGCTGTTTGACAGTTTATACGGGAATGAAGAAAACATATCTGAATGTGAAAAATGGTAACTTTAGCTTTATGGAAGAGGACACAAGTTGGTTTTAGTTTCCTATTACTTCCTCTTGATGTTACTATGGAGACACGTTTTACTGATAGCACCTTTTTAAAAAGGTACATTTAGTCTTGATATTAGGTAGTATTAGTAGGTAGGGGTGGGAATCACCAGAAGCCCCACGATACGATATTATCACGATACGATCTTATTGCGATTTTAAACATTTTGCAATATGCTGAGTATCGCGATAAGATGTATTTTTTCAACTGCACATCATGCAGTTTGTCAACATCTGTCTTATCTAATAACATACCGTTTTCACTCTGTTCATCTCAGAGTTCTCATTCACATATCTTGAGGTCAGAGGTCAAGGGACCCCTTTGAAAATGGCTGTGCCAGTTTTTCCTTGCCAAAATTTAGCCAAACTTTGGAGCATTATTTAGCTGGTTGGCACCAATGGATTTCTTCGGTTTTGTAGTTTCATATGATACCAGTATCTTCACTCTAGCTTTAGGACTGAGCCCGCTACAACCTCTGAAAGACAGAATAGCAAAATATCACGATACTATGCTGCATTGATATTTTCCCTCACCCCTGGGAGTAGATAATGAACCCAAAATGGTACGATTTTAATTGGTGGAACGTATGAACATTCATTTAGCTGTGAAATCATCATCTGACACACAGTTTGGCCTGATGGTTAGCAAAATCATCCCATTAACTCTTAAAAGCCAAAGCGTGTGCATCGGCAGCCCGTGTGTCTCTTCTCGAATAGTCTTTGAGCAAAAGACACTGAACCCCAACCTGCCTACTTCTTGTGGCAAATTGTGCATCACATAAAAAGACATCATCTCACCGAGGCCGGTCGCCTCTTCTCTTCTATTCTCTATTCTCCTTCTGTGTTACCGAACACATTTAAAATGCCCACAAAGGCGGCAATATGTGAATGTTTTTTTTTTGTGACTCCATTTATGTGCTGAGCAGATGAGGGCTACAAAACATTTTCTGTTTGTGCACTTTTGGTTTGGCACATACTCTTATCCCCACAGACAGCGCTTTCTTTTAGAGTGAATGCAATTATTTGTGCCTCTCTAAAGCCTCCTTTATGTGGATATTCCTCCTTTGGTAAATGTGCAAGTTTATTTCATGCCATTCTTTACAACAGCAGATAAAGACAGGATGGAAAGAGAGGAATTGAATTTTTAGGCACTTTAAAACTAGACCACAAATCATCTCCGGAGACTGTATAGGTCCACTGTCAGGGCTGGGTGGTGGAAAATTGAGTGTTTTCCAAAGATAAAAGACATCTTGTTTGTCCAGTAAACCACACAATTAATGCCCAGTGTCTCAACGGTGGAAAACAGACACCAATTAAGTCATTTATCAAAATAACGATACGATACACTTTCAGCCACTGGTAATGGACTCCTGTGTTGATTGAGAAAAATTAAGCCGAGGAACAACTTGATTAAGACCACAAGAAAGAAGATTGTGATGAAACAAAGTTATTTTGCTTCAACAACAACAATCATTACCGTGGATAAAACGGTGCAAAATATAATTGACCGTTTGTGTTGAGACTGATTTCTCCTTTAGGAGGAGAGGAGAGTTGAGTTATAGCACTGAAATTACTTGAAGAGCCTCCTCAGCTTCATCGTTTCCCTGAGTCTCGCGCCACTTCTAAGCAGCAAAGCAATAGAGACGTGGACACATACTGTGGCTAATGAGAAGTAGATAAAACACAAATGCTGCCAGATCAAAGTCAATTTCCTTAGTGATATGAGAGGAGAGGAGAGAGACGAAACTGATTGATGGATTGAACATGTTACAATGTGCATGTGAGTTTTTTGTGTGCGAGGGAATGAGAGAGCACAGTGTGCAGACAGAGGAGATAAGAGGAGAATAATGAGTAGGAGACAGATGGCGTGGAAGAGAGAGAAGAAACCTTGGAGTGACTGAATATGAAAGTAAAATGGGGAGACGCCTTAGGAGATGTTAAAATAATCAATGATTCTGTGCATAGCTTTGTGTGTGTGCGAACTAAACTATGTGTGCATGGGACCTCAAGTCAGTTTGATCCCTGCCTTGTTCAGGTAGTCTCCATTTGCATTTGCATGTCCTCAGCACGCACTAAAGTTCTGGCCTTGGCTCTTGGAGACTGTGTTTCACCCATTCTGCCAATTGATTTTATAATCATTTTATCTTTTATGTTCTTTTGTGCTTCGATTTTTCAGAGAAGTTTATAAACGACTATGTGTAAGTATTCTAGACGTGTTGGGTGTGAGTGTCTGCATGCTGATGTGCGTCGTTTCACTAACCGTCGGGTTCGGGCAGCCGTGATAGGCAGTAGTACTCTTTGTGTGTGATGAGGTTGGGCAGGCCTCTGAACAGACTGCGACATATTTTACACTCAAAGATGGTGTCCACCTCCCTCAGCAACATTTGCTTCAGCTGGCTGGTGCCTGCGAGACAAAAGAAAAGCAGGAGGGAGAATTATAAGACATGTACATACAGAATACTGTACAATTAACTGCAAAGAAAACTAAATCAATTTATATTTCTAGTTTGTAGTTGTTAGAAAGGAGTCTGCAATGTTGTATACTGGTGGTGCACCAAGTTTCAGGCTGATAAAGTACACTGCACCTTGTAAAAACCAGGTTTGTTTCAATACACCGAAATGTTTAAAGAGGACCTATTATGCTTCTGTGCTTCTTCCCTTTCCTTTAGTGTGTTATACATTTTTGTGCATGTTAAAGGTCTGCAAAGTTACAAAGTCCACGCCAAAGGGAGTTACTCTCCCCCACAGAAACACTGCTCCTGAACTGCCTGAGAAACCTTGCTTGAAGTCCCGCTTTTTCTTCCGCAACATGGTGATGTCACCAAGTAACACATTTGCATAAAAACTGCCTTGCTGCAAGTTTGGCACACCCTCAAACAAAGCTAGTTAGAGTGGAGCTGGAGCGGAGTCCGTAGAGTTTGGTTTGGTTGACCATTCACTACAGAGTGGGCCAGCTGATCAATCAGAGCAGACTCGGCTTTTTGGGAGGGAGGGGTCAGAACTCAAACAGAGTGTTTCAGACAGAGAGTGAAAAGAGGTGCTGCAGCACAGCCGGTTTGAGAAAAGTAAAGCTCTTTTTGAACATTAAAGCATGTAAACATGTTCCAGTAGAAACCCAAAATACAAGTATACACCTGAAAATAAGCATAATAGGTCCTCTTTAAGTGGTAATATCTTGCTGAAACAGATCAAATATGGAAAAAATAACTGTCTGTAAACTATACGCATTTATATAATCTCACATCATCAACACTGCTGAGAAAACAGGAAAACAAGCGATGCTTCACCCACAAAATGATCATTTTGTATATCAATTACTCACCCAGTGTTGCCTTGAATTCTTGAAACATTGTTTTTCTCGCATGCCTCCACAATGAACAACACAAATGGAGATAATTCTTGATGAATTGAAGTAAATTAACAACAGCAAAACTATATCAAAACATCTGTTTGCAAACTCTCACACAACTCGGGCAGTATAATCCAAGTCTCACTTATCCAGTCGTATGCTCACTACTTCCCAAAAATATGCATCTTCACTAAATTCTTGTAATATTATCATGTGCATATTATGTTTATATTGTTTTCCTTTGTTCCTATTGTTGTTTGCTTTGTATCAATTTGTATTTAATGCCTGTCCAGCACTTTGGGCAACTGCGGTTGTTTTTAAATGTGCTATACAAATAAAGTTTGACTTGACTTAGCTAAAACTTTGCTATTTAAAACACTTAAATAGCAAACACACGCGCGCCACTCACCCTTATGAGTACAGCTTATGCAGAAGTGTTTGGGAAATAGTGAACATACGACTGGATAAATGAGACTTGGATTGTACTATGCAAGTCGTGTGAGAGTTTGTTAACGGATGTTTTGATATAGTTTTGCTGTTGTTAAACGCGGCCCCCCATTTATTGATTCATCAAGGGTTTTCTCCATTTTTCGATTCTCCATTCACCATGGAGGCATGTGAGAAAAACAAAGTTTTCTTCACCAATTCAAGGTAACACACGGTGAGTAATTGATATACAAATTATCATTTTAGGGGTGACATTTCTTTTAACAGAGAAAAGAAGCTGATAAATTCCAGTCTGTATGAAATGCCCGTGAGGTAAATTTACCTCCACCCCTCTCACTAACATTTCAAAGGACTCTGATGATGATTGTCCTCATGTGAAGTGCTACGTCTACGTCACTGCTGTCATCACCTGCACTTTCTCCGTCATTGACGTCAGCATGCTGACTCATATGTTCAATTTCAACTCAATTTGATTATTTGGTAGTATGCAGTGCTTTGTTGGGTATCTGACTCATGTTTGAACACAAAAAAGACAAACTCCTCTGTAGTAGCAGCATGTATTGTACATACACACACGTTTCGAAGTAGACACTGTTAGGGTGACTCACACAGATGTCAGTATATGCGCAACACACATACACAAAACATGTATTGTGTCCTCTCACGTGTCCTTTTTCCCCTCTTTCAGAATTGTGTGTCCTTGGCATCTTTTGCTCTTTTGCTACTGGCTCAGTAAGGAAGCAGCCGTGGTGTGCGCATGATTGTGGACCACAACAGCAGCGGATAATAACCACGCTGACCCCGCGATATTATGGTCCTGCCTGGGAGCAGCGGCAACCAGTGCCAGTCTCAACCCTTGAAGGAGCTTTGGTTGTTGTGCTAAACTCAACACGGCTGGCTCAGCAACAAGAGACAAAGAAAAAAGCAGCAGTTTTAAAAAAGCTATGTTGTGCTTGCATACTTCGATAGCTCTTGTACGACACAGGAACTGGAGCTGCTGTGTTAAGGTACTGTTAATGCAAAGCAAGTACTTCCTGCTACCGTTTTTTTAAATGAAATGCTTCCAACCACTGGAAAGCTTTCATTGTGAATCCGCTAGAGGAAGCGCTAAAGTGATATCTCTATTAAAAATTGGTCTACATCAAATACATTCTTGTACACTCTTCTTCTTTTTCATTTTCTTGGTGGTTCAGTTTTTAATATTGCAAGGGATAAAGATGCAGTCAGTGTCATTGATGTTATCAGGAAAAACACTACGCGGTGCCTGCATCATGAATAATACTAAATAAAAAAATGAATAGGATAATAAGAAAACGAACAGACACAAACCTGAACGGAAGCATTCAATTATCTGCTGAATCCCAGATTTGGAGGTCTGCAGAGGCTGCTGGAGCAGAGGAGGATCGCCGGGCTCCGCACAGAGACCTGGAGAGCAAGAAAGAGAGAGAGAGAGATAGCATTTTATCAAAAGCCAGCATATAATTGCATCACAGTATGACAGTGTTGGAGAAATAGACCATCACCTGGGAATTCAGGGGGCCTGGTAAGACACAAAGTATATTGCAGTGTGCTTGAAGGGTACACACAATCACAGTCACACAATGAGGTCTGTCTGAGACAGTGATTCACTCTGACTGCATTACCTTAACACACACATAAACAACAGATACATACAGACACACAAAGAGGCTACGTTCAGACTGCAGGCAAATCTTTAAGACAGACTGTCCGCACTGTTATTTGTGATCAGATTGGATTCGTGTGTCAAGAAGACATCACCAACCTATCTGCATGGGCTGCTGTGGTAACGACGTAGGCGTCAGTAACTACGTCGCTACGCTGGTGATGCAGCTTTCCAAAGCGGAAGCATTCTTCCTTGAAACAATCACGCTGTCAAGTCGCACCGCAGAACTCCTCCGTCGCTGAGTTTGTCTGGTGCGACGGAGGAGGCTGGTAAACATTGCGAGGGGGAAGCAGCAGAAAGTGAAAGCATGTTGCTTTTAAATTTTTTTTTTTTTGTCTATTCCATTGTGATTTGTTAAATTCGAAAAAATGGAAATATTGTACTTTTGAATCTTGAATACCATATTGTACATCTCCGCCAAAAAAATGTGTTTAAAAAAAAATTAAAAAAAAGAAAGTGAAAGAAGACAATTTATTTCGGCATCTGTCCACGGACTGTTGAAATTTGAAATGTAATTTGAGCGACCAAAACGTCCGGACTGAAAAATCCAATCTCTGTAAAAATCTAATTGGAAAAAATTGTTTTTCATTTGTTTTTTTTGCTGTCCAGACTTTCTTAAATCAATCTGGATAGACTGTGTATAAGAAGTGGACGTAGTCACCGTGACGTCACCTATTGGTTTGTGGACTGCCGTTTTGACCGTCGCCCTTGTTTTGCAACCAGTAGTACAACCGATCGCTGAATAAGATGTTTTCAGGCAACCAAAAAGGTTAAAACAAATTTTAATGAACTGAAAACAAACTGTTAAAGGGTTAAAGTTTTAACCCTTTAACCCTTTAATGTAACCACAAGGTCGTTACATTGTGGTAACGACCTGTCAATCACAACGTAGCCATGCCCTAAAGCATCCCCCTGCTTTATGGTCTATTTGACTCTAAATGGGACCATAATTTACTAAATGAACGTCATGCTGTATTGAAGAAGACTTGAAACTAGCGATTGAGACCATAAACTCATGTTTACAATGTTTACTGAGGTAATAAATCAAGTGAGAAGTAGGCTCATTTTCTCATAGACTTCTATACAAACAGACTTCTTTTTGCAACCAGAGGAGTCGCCCCCTATTGGCTATTAGAAAGAATGCAAGTTTAAGACACTTCCTCATTGGCTTCACTTTTCAGACCCAGAGGTTGCCGCCTGATCTGGGTATGCCAAAAAACGTATTTGAGCTGGCAGTCTGAACAAGGCCACATAGACACACACTCAAGGGTGACTATGAGAAAGCAGGTCATCTGTCTTTTCCTTATAATTTCAGTACATCATTAAATACAGCTCAAGTGGGAGTGTTGGCAGACATGCAATGGGGGGCTGAGGCATGCTGATGACAAATTTTCTGGTGCTTCGTCCAACTGTGTTCAGAGCCAGCTAGCGCAGCATCTAACACTTCAGCTTGGGTGTCACACAGTGCCACTTTACCAGCCACCTGACCAGGAGGAAATTGATGCGAATTGGAAAATGTTTTGCTTTTTCTCAACCTCAATCACCAGGGAGTGCAGGGTCAGCTGGAGAACAGCGGCCCTGATGCTGGTAGGGATCAAATGCTCTGTTTGAGTTACTGACAATAATACTGTAAGGGCACTGAGAAAATCACATTTCACCCTTCACATTTGTAAGCTTTATTGATCTAGAAATTAAAAAGAAAAATTCCACTATTGCACTTACTGCAACCCATACTTGGCAATAATAGCATCAGGTAAAATGACTCAAATAAAATGATGTGCAATATATGCAATTTAGTTCAGAGATTTATGCAAAATCTTCCATCTTGACTAAAACGCAGAAAACGTCATCTGCATTCATGCTTCATTCTGCTTTTGGAAAACACCACAAAACACATTTTCTGTTTGGAACAGAGAAACACAGAAGATAATTTTAACAGATTCGCCTTCAGGGTGTTATTTTTACTCATTGATTTAAGTGCCAAACAATTTTATTTTTTCCTTTGTATAAAAGATTAAAAATAAAATAGGAGTGGTGCCACGGTTCCTGCATTATTGATGCGAGCCGACTGCGGCTCCATGACCCACGATGGGCTACTAAGATGGATTGCGGGGAGGTAAAGTGCTCTCATTCTACCTGCTTTCATGCATTTTCATTATTCCAGCAACTTAATTGTTACATCAATGCAACGTTAACTTTTCATTGTGATGGGCGTACAAACAGAGGAGGGGTAAACGGCCTCAAGAGCAGACCACACAGACCCTGTAATCACCCCAAACGCTTAAGTCTAATTTCTCACATTACATCAATGTGAAAGAAGGTGACGGGGAGAACATCGTTTCTTCTGCAACACAAAGAGCATTTTGTAACAGTGACGTTCAGGACAAAGCTCCAAACAAAACACTGTCAATGTTTCCAGCTGAGACAAATGTCCACTGTTTGTTGTTTTGAAGCGCGTACTTCAATAACAGCCCGAAAACTACAATTTATTTTTCAGCCAAGATGCACCATTGTCAGAAAACAATGTGCTTTGTTAATTCATGTCAACATATATATATTAAATGATTTTAGTCTAAGATTTCTTTTTGCAGTTTTGTTCTATCCAAGATTAAGTTACTTCTGGTCAGATAACTAGAAGTGGAGACCTCGCATGTTCAAAAGCCTTGTTGGCCCCACGTATGCTTGAATGCACACACACAAGCACACAAACCCATACTACAGGGTAAGTAGTGCAACATGTGTGTGTGTAGGTGAGTGAGAGACAGACAGAAAGCAAAGTGAGCAGCAGACAGACTGACACACCCACAAAGACGCAGACAGAAAGAGAGCTAGAAATGTGAATGACAACTGTGTGAGCGGGTTTGACAGAGAGCGAGATGGAGATTATGTATTAATGTGTGACAGAATGTGTTTTTCCCCCCGTCCCCATCCCCCAACACCTCTCCTAGGCAAGCTGCTATAATCCCAGCGGGGCAGGTCAGCGACCCGCCGACCTCCACGCCCCCCCACCCCCTCTGCAAGAGGGTCAAAGATCAACCAATCAGAAACGTCAGACCACGCAAACAGCTTCCTTTTTACTATGAGTGGCGCGTTCCTTAGCAGCACTGTTAGAAATGAACTCACAGTAGCGGGATTTACATGTGAATCAAGACATCTACGTCTGTTTTTTGAAGGAATGCTACGGTGAAAGAAAAGCAGAGAGGAACATGGGTACCCGAGGCAGAAGGAAGGAAGGAAACAAACATGTCAGCATTCAATAGTAAACATTAATCATCATAATTGCAGATTTAATAGCCATGTAGCACTTTTTATAATCCAATATCAATGGGTTAGCGTGGTTTTAGGGTCATGAAACACATTAGCTGTCAACTGATGCAATAATACAAAATTGGCACTGCAGGGTGCCTGTTGTTTCAGAACAAGATCAACTTGAGGCCTTATCCACACATACACAGGTATTTTTTGTAAACATAGACTTTCCTATGCATTTTGGCCTTTTTGTCCAAACCCAAACTGCGTTTTAGGTTACAAACAGAGCTTTTGTAAAACTCCGACCAGGGTGAAGATTTTCAGAAACTCCGTTTTTCAATGTTGACGAGTTTTTGGCATGTAAACGTCAGAGTGTGCACCGTTATCTCATTTGTGAGGCGTTGCTACTTAACATGTCACACAACAGCGGCATAAATACATCCACGAATGGCGTATGTGGCCAAATAACCTTGTCAACAGGACTTTTCACATGTTTACACAATAAATGTACAGTTACTCTTCCACTATATTGAGGAACAGAGGCGTCAGAATGCGCTACAGAGGTCACTGCCAATGCAATACTCCCACGACACAGAACCCGTCGCTGGTGTGCGTTTGTCCCAACCTGCCCACTGGGCTTGACTGTGCTTCAGCTGTGTTTCTGCGTTTTCATCTGGACGGAGATGTTTTATGTGTACGTGTGGACTAGGTCTGAGAGAGACAGGTGAGTGTGGCGTAATTTTGAGTCGGCAAAAGCTCTGTGGATAAACGAGTTACACCTCAGACAGCAATATATCCATTCATTCAAGCATTATCTTTTAAGAATCTTATTTTTTTTGAGAATAAAAATTGTACGTTCTATATTTTGATGCTTCTCGGGCTGTGCCTATTTTGATGTCATTTGCCACAAATGACACCAAAAACATTGGTAGGCATTCTCAAATTATGGCAGAAATAGTATTACTTTTGCAGTCACCCTGCTGCCATAGTGAGCAATACAGAAGTATCCACTGCCATACCATCAGACTACAGAGCAGCTTCTTTCCTCAGGCTACAAGATTCTTCAACTCATCCTCCAGCCTCCACCATAAAAACAATGTTTTGTTTTTCTTATGTTGTAAAATGGGTCTACAACTGCATTTCGTTGCCCAAACCTGTGTTGTAACATTGAATCTTGGACCTTGATGGAAAGTTCCAAATACAACTTTCATAAATGTTTGACAATGTTTGCAGCACCTCTTTTGGTTTCCATTTCTTCTGTGAGGACACACATCATTTGATCTCATGTGGAGCAGACAGCCAGCTGTGCTCTGATGCTCTGGCAGTGAAGCTACGCTAGGAGGCTGACAGACAGTTTTAGCCTGTAGGTGGATGAATCAGAGCAGCAGGAAGTGCAGTGGGAAGAAAACTTTACCCACCTGTGTTATGACCGTAGCTGCCGGTGCTGGTCTGCTGAAGCAGCTCCTCGGTCTGGCAGATCTGGTCCCTGGTGTTACTGGTGCCGCTATCGTTGGACTCAGGCAGCAGAGGGGGAATGGGCTTCCACAGAGGCTTGGTCTGGAGCTGGGCCGCGGAGTCGTCCTTTTCCTGGTCGTCCATCGGGGTTTCCTTCTGGTCCAAGTTCTCCGACAGTGCCTCAGCTGAAGAAGAGGTCTGGAGCTGGGCTTGATCAGAGGACTGGTCTCCTCCTTGGGGCTCCTCCTGTGATGGAGGCTGGGTGTCTGCTTCCTCCGTCTCTGTCTGAGCAACACTCTGTGGGACCAAAACCAGACATGAAAACATAAGCTACAGAAAAAGGAGGACACAAATCAACACATAAAATTATAAGCCGCTATGTGTATGATTTCTATGTCATTATAGCGTCTTTGTTTGTAGAATAATGAGACAAAAACATGTGAAAATGGTGCAATCTATGTGTTGCTTTCAGTCAAATACACTATAATGTGTCCCTGGGTTGAATCTGTGGGTGGTGAGGGAAGCAGCACACAGTGAATACTTTCTTCATACTACCACTGGAAGGCGCTAACGTCAGAAATGTTCAAATTTGATACATGAAGGGATAGTTTGGGTGTTTTGAAGTGGGGTTGTATGAGGTACTTATCAGTAGTAGGTTTGGAGAAACAGACAGGAGCATCGGCACCGGAGCAAAGCAATACAGCGCTGTATCCGGGGATGGCAGAAAAATGCATTTTAGCCTCCTAAAAGAAAAGCTCACCTAAAAAAAATGATATATGTGTTAAAGTGTAAACTATATTTAGAATATTTTCCGACGGCGAACTGAACTGAAAGTGAAATGTATCTATACTGTTTTTGTCATCTGAGCCTGCTGGCTTTGGAGTGACCATAGATAAGTTTCAATTTCAGTTCAGTTCTCCGTCAGAGATGGAAAGGGCTGTCTGATAGCAAGATAAAGCGGTGAAAATATTCTCTAAACATAGCGTACACTTAACCAGATACCAATTTTTTTAGGTGAGCCTTTCTTTTAGGTGGCTAAAATACAGTTTTCTGCCGTCCCCATCCACAACACTGTACTGCTTTGCTCCCATGTTGGTACTCCTGTCTGTTTCTACAAGCTGGCAGCACATCGACTGTCATCTACTGCAGGTAATACACCTACTATGGATAAGTACCTCATACAACCCCACTTCAAAACACCCGAACTATCCCTTTAAGAAAGAGAGACACGAGTAATTTAGTCCTAAATTACTATTACGTAAAACACAAAGCACACAAAAAATCTTATAAATGAAACTTGACCATAAATAAATTAACACTGGCATAAATCCAACAGGGTGCCCATCACAAATAAAATTAGCTGCCACCTCTTGCTGTAAAAATCCATATTGTTGGGCAGAATGAGGAGTCGCAGCAGGTGGGAGAGTGTGTGTGTGTGTGTGTGTGTGTGGTTGTCATGTCTCCTGAGGACCAAGAGATTTTGTGGGGGGACATTAACCTTGTCGCACTAAAGCCACCCTTCAGCAGATAAGTGACTCCACACCAAGCCTTCAGTGTGCGCACATACATCTGTCTTAGCGAGAGTGTGAGTGTGTGTGTGTGTGTGTGTGTGTAGCTGTGTCTCTTGACCAGACCTCCTCTCTCTCTCCAAGTCCCCAATCTTTTCTCCTCTCCCACCCACCAATTTATCCTCATTTTCTCTCTGTGTCTGTCTCTCTCGCTGCTCGTGTCCCCGCTGCCCTTGAAGAGGGATAAATGACTCCACCGTTCAGGCACATTACAGCACATCACCACAGGACGAGTGGGCCACTTGGACACGAACTCGCGGTGCGTACCACGGCATCATCAAGTGACCGTAAAATAGCTTAACAGTATGTTACGCATGCTCAGTGAACCTATCTGTGCAGCACAACACACACAAACCATTACAGCCACTGAACACAAACACTTTTATCTCAAACAGTTGATCATGCTCTTAATGATTTCATGAAAATATTACATTTCTATATTACTGTGGCAAGAAGAGAAAAATTCAGCATCTTGACTGTACAGTGCAAAAAGAAACATGAGGGAGTGCCACCATTCAGTTGGCGTATGGATTTATCTGTCAGTCAATCAATCAACTATTAATGCCTCATTTTTTTATTTTTCATTGGGAAGTGGTGAACATGAAGCATGAGAAGGGTGCTGATTAGAGTAGGTTGACACCATTAATTTCCATTTACTGCTCGATAAAATTACGAGGTGGAACGAAGAATAAAATAGACAGGTGAAACCTGGATTAAACAGGGTGGATTATAATTATTATGA
Organism: Sebastiscus albofasciatus; assembly: GCA_916701655.1. Classification (NCBI taxonomy): domain Eukaryota; kingdom Metazoa; phylum Chordata; class Actinopteri; order Perciformes; family Sebastidae; genus Sebastiscus; species Sebastiscus albofasciatus. The sequence goes on from CAKAOI010039248.1 coordinate 24,600, forward strand.
TTGATTATTCAACAGGATTATTTTTCCATATACCTTACATCAAAGTATGATCTCATCCGTTACTTTCAAAACAAATACTACATGACAGACTGTAATGAATAATTTCTGAACAAAGCACATGCATTAAATGAGCAAGTACTGTTTCCTAGGTGCCTCCTAGAATATGTGAATGCATCTCAACACAGTAACTTTCATTGTATTGCCTGGTGTTTGAGCACAAACGGCTCTGTACCTCATGCAGGTGAAGGCTGTGGCATAAAGAGAGCATAAGGTAATTTCCCTCAGCACAACAAAAAGGGTTAGACATGAATAAACAAAGAAACAAAAGTGTTTGCGTACAGTGATGGTTTCCAGAACAAAGACAGGGATAGCTCTGGTCTGACAGGTTGAGGTGCTGTGTCTCAATTTGTGAACTTACACTTGCCATTTCAAGTGCCCAAGTGTGTTCACTCTGAGAAGTATGGCAAAATGCAGTGCACTCGAAGTACCTGGATGTTGTATTCAAAACGGTCAAAAAGTTGAGTGTGGAACGATGGATACTTCTCACCCTCAGCGGTCGTCATCTGTGCTACGTAGTGGAAGGGGAGGGGCCATCAACCTATTTCAAACTTGTGAAAATGGCGGGGGATGGGGCTGCATTGGTTGCGATTGAGACGGCGAACACCGAACTATACAAATTTAAGTTGTACATATACTATACTGTAGTCGGATAGAAGCCATTATTGGGTTAATTTATCAGTCTGAATTGAATTACTGCCGATACGGCGTGATGTCCGCAGCAGCTGATCTACTGAGCTTCCGGTGAGTGCCGTGTGTGATTTGAGATAACGCTACTCCGTCGAAAATTTGCGCACTACGCAAGTATCCAAATTGAGACACAGCTTAGTTCCAAACTAAAACAAAGCTCAATAGAGATAATTTCATTAGGCCATGATGAGTTTAATCCTTATCCAGGAAACTGGTTACATGTTCTTTAGAGCACATATTGTGACTAAAGTGTAAAGTGGTGGTTACAAATTGGTGGTTTCATATGCTAATAGCTAGCACAGTGTCTGGTAAACAAGGATAGAGGCATTCAGATGGAGCACTTTTAATAATTTGACATGTGTAAAGTGGGATATACTGTATACTCATCAGCAGAGCATCAAATTAGAGTTTATCTCCACTGACACACAGGGAGTACAATATGCTGTTCAAATGACACAGGTGGGGGTCCAGTTAGGTATTAACATAAAGGAAGTGTGTTTTCCACATTCTGACAGTGAAGGGAGTGAAACTGGACAATAAGATTCAGGTAAATTTCCAGTACCTCGAGTCTGCGGAGGCAGTGAGAGTTCTTCCTCCTGGTTGACTTCTGGACCCTCATCATGCCGCCAAGAGTGACCTGCTGCACCACACGCTCACGACCAGCTCACTCCTGTAACCTGCAACAACACAACCACATGAGCCAAGAGGAATGCGCTTCATGAAAGACCACTGTTGCTGGATGCACTTCTAAAACATAAAATGCTTATTTATGTCTGTACCTGAGCTTAGTTTTTCAAAATAGATAAGAAATTACAAACACTTCTCATGTCTCATCTTTGCTCTGTTTGTTTATGTATGGATTTACACTGTGGCTCAATTAAAATTGGATTTATCTGCAACAACAAAACGTTTGCTAAGAGCTGTGTGTGTGTTCATAGCTGCACTGTAACTACACACAGTCTACCTGCAGCATCACTGGTACATTTAAATACAAGAGGATAAAGTAATAATTGGTATTATTGGAGCCACACATTTGAAGATTAGAAAAGCAATGGGAGTGTTAACAGACATGTTCATTCTCTTACCACCAGTGGTGGAATTAACTAAGTATATTTACTCAAGTACTGTACTTAACATTTTGAGGTATTTGTACTTTACTTTATTTCCATTTTATGCTACTTTATACTTCTACTTCACTATATTTCAGAGAGAAATAATGTACCCAAAACAAATATTTAAGAGCTATAGTTACTAGTTACATTTCAAATTAAGCTTTACCATACAAAACATAATGATCAATTCATCAAATATGATCTATTATTACCAAAAGCATATGAAGTAGTTAAAATGAACTCCATCTTGACAACTACAACATTAAAGTACTGCTCACATATTAGTACATCAATAAAAATGATTCAATAACACTGACAGTAGCCACTCTTACTCTCTCTTACTTTTACTTAAGTACATGATTTGATTACTTCTTCCACCACTGCTGACACTAACTGTGGTATAACATAAACTTTACAGATTGTAAATGTTACCCAAATAAACTTTTCCAAACATCTTCCACATCTGTAAGCCATCACAAAAAGAGTGAGTGTCCTTGCAGATTGGTGAGCATGTAATGATAGCCTATTCGTATGTACCACAATGCAATAAAAACACAGTTTTAGCTTGCTGTTTTTAGACTATTGTGTTCTGACATCCACAAATGTACCAACCAGATCCTTTTGAATTCAAAAAGATTAAATTAGATTAACTGCCAAACTAGAGTTATCATTAGAATCAACAACAAAATGTCACTTCTGTTACACCACCACACATTTCTGTGTGGATATTTATTGTGAAAGCATGTATAATGCATTAGAAAAACACACAGTAAACATAAGAGCTTTGTATGTTTACAAGCTGTGGAGTGCTTAGAAACCACCAGGCTGTAAACTGGGTCTAAATATAAAAACAGAACTGAATATTTAAAAAAAAAAAAAAAGGTCACAGTAATGGTTTCCCATAATGCTAATTTGGCTGCTTGTCATATTTCTGGCAGGACAATTAAACCCATGTTACCTGCACCATTACTCCGTATGAGGCATACTATCCCCGCGTGCATTAAAATGAGTACTCATGGCCTTCCTAACAAACACTAATGCTAATGGCTATAATGCTTTTCCTAGAGGAACTTACAGTGCTGGGAACAGTGTTACGGCATTATGCGCATCTGCATTAAACAACTATAACAAGTGATTCTATGCAAATAAGTACTGTTGTAGCCAACATGCATATATATATATATACACATATATAGTAAATGAAGTACACAAGCACTTCTACTGGGGATAACCTGCGTCTGAAATATGTACTGGGAGTTGGGATCAACATATTTCTGGTTCATTATTCTGGTATATAATTTGTCAGGGAGGATATTTTAACCACTTTTCATTCTGTTGTATCCTCTAGTGGGCATTAAATTAACATCCCTGGGACAAACTCACAGTGAAAAGTAGTCTATGCGCCCCCGCTTACTAAGCTAATGTAAATCACTATTGATAAGCCTAACCTTCAAATAACAAATGTGTGCTTTATTTCATTATAATTTATTTATATGACAGCATCAATGGTGAAATAACATTCATTGCTGCCCTCTAGTGGCTGCCTCAGTTAAAACAGCTCGGTCCAACTCATTCACTCACGCCAGATGCACCTGACACCACACTAGTGCTCAAATCCACCGGTTCAGTATCACATGTTTTAGCTGCACTATGGCACTGTTTTCTGATTTGGTACCCTTTTGTCATACCTGCTAGCTACACTAGGCCAGCATTAGCTGCCACCAAGGTTAATGAACCAACTGATAACTGAAAGAAATTGACATTTTTTGACAGTGGATTAATAAAAGAAAAAATGCCCCAAGAGTCAAATGGTGGATTAATTAGATGAGCTGCAATTACAGGTGCTTAAGGCAGTTTGGGTATGACATGCCACGGGTGTCCCAGACTTATGGAAACTTAAAACAAGCCGAGAGCAAGACAACAGCAAACAACTGAGCGGGATATGAGAAAAGAGAAAGCATTGATCTTTAATTAAAATAATCTCTTCTACGCCTGGGGCCGACATAAATTAGTTAATTCTGTGATTTTGTGGTTAACTATCGTAAAGTAGTAAATACACAGACTAATAGCTAGGAAAATATTCATTGCGGGAAAACTTGGGATTAAAAAATAAGTAGAAAATAAGACAGAAATGGAAATATAGTTTAAGAAATTGAACTGTAGAGCTCGCACCTACACATAACAGTGAAGTTACACTGTAAGTGTGACGGGAACATCACATGCTTTCATGATACAGCCAATGTCAGATGCACAAGCATGTCCACACTTGGGTAGATGTGTAGTACTGCTTGATCTCCAGCAGAGAGAGACAAAGCTTGCACTTTAAATGTGAGTTGAAAAGTTTTGTAGTCTGCTGATGTTTCCAAAAGACAAGACACAGAGTAAAGGGGAACACAGTCAAGGGGCCACAGAGAGGTTGCCACCAACGTATGTCTTAACACAAAAGGATGTGATTTAGCTGTACTGTTTCACTAACCCATGCACACACATGGAGTTCTGCCTGGTAATTATAGCAGCCGAAGCAAAGAGGAGCAGGTGAGCGACCGCACAACTTCACCAACCAAATGATCTGCCAGAATAATGTCAACACAAAGCCACTGTGTACATGAAAAGACAAAGGTCAGATTGTTCTTATTGCCTTGAAATTAAATACTTTGTTAGGTAACAGCTGTGTAAATCATGTTATCACACAGGTATGGTCCTGAACGCAGCAGCATCACTGTGATTAAGAAGAGTTTTTGCATGGATTTAAAAAAAAGTTAAAAATGTATAGCTTGTTCCTGAATTAAAAAAAACTTTTTAGCCCTCTGTAACAACTTGTTTTTCTTTCAAATTCAGATTGGACACCTGAAGCAATCTTCTTTTAGTAGATAGGATGGACCAATTAAAGGGCTAGTTCAGGTGATTTCAAATGGGGTTGTATGAGGTACCTATCCATAGTCAGTAGTCATTGTATTTTAGCCAACTAAAAAAAAGGCCCACCTAAAAATATCAATATCAGTTTAAGTGTAGGTCATATTTGGAATATTTTCGCCAGTTTACTTTGCCTTGAGACAGCCCTTTCTGACAGGGAACTGAAGCCGTATCCATCTATGCTGCCTCAATCGGTTAGTTAGTTTGTGCTATTGTGTGATTTTGGAGAATCCAAACTAACCCTTTAAAGCACTAAAGTCAAATAATAACACAAACAAACAAACTGATTGAGGCAGCGGCAGACCAGCAATTAAGACGCAAGCGAGGTAAAATTATTGTTTTTTTCAATGGAGTCTGGTTGCTTTGGCAAGAGCATAGACAGCAGCTTCAGTTCCCCGTCAGAAACAGACTGTATTGCTGTCTCACGGCAAGGTAAACTGGCGCAAATATTCTAAACACAGCCTACACTTAAAGGGACTGTTTGTAACTTCTTACATATATAAATCAATCCGGGTTGGTGTCCCACGCACACTTGCGTGTGGCTATGCTGTTCAGACTCAGACTCCAACACAAACTACACGGAAGCACCAAAACTACAAAGTTCTATCTAGTGTAGCCCGTCTGTTAAACAGTTGTTGTTGGCCGCGGTCGGAGGACGCCGCAGAGACCATAGCTTTGTTCTCCAGGGACGGAGTCTCTGCTGTACTCTGCTCCTCTACCTGCCTGCTTGCCTTCACTCACACACCACGCTCGTTACTCGCTCAGCTCGCTCCACCTCTACACGTGCATGCGCGCACACTACACACTGCAGAAGAGTTAGTTTAGCTCTGAGAATATCTAGTGAATGTACAGTGGACGTTTGTGCAGAAATAAATGCTGCAGCTCCTCCAGACCAACAGAGGTTTCCCGTGTCTTGTGAAGTGACGGGGCTCCGCAACAAGTTACTTTATCGTCTCAGACCGGGTGCCGGTGTCTCCCTCCGGCCGCGGTCGGGAGGCTGAGGCAGGAAAAGCCAACACTAGGATCAGCATTGATTCATGGAGAGACCTTCATCTGGTCATCTAACATCACTGCCAAGCAGCTGAAATATAGAGTGATATTATGGTTTTAGCTGATGTGGTTCGCCTCAATGTTTTGACGGATGCTCGCTCGCACTCAGTTAGCGTGTGCACACGGGCGAGCGTGAGCAACAGGACGCTGACTTTCGTTGACTTAACGGCCACAGGTGTCGCTGTTACAACCAATTTCTGATTCTTACAAACAGTCCCTTCAAACTGATATTGAAATTTTTAGGTGGGCCTTTCTTTTAGGGCTAAAATATGTTTTGCTGCCGGCCCCGTCCACAGCAGTACATTGCTGTCTGCTTCTCCAAGCTGGGGACGTGTCGACCGTCGTCTTCTATAGGTAATACACTGACTATGGGATAAGCACCTCATACAGTCCCACTTCAAAACAGCTGAACTATCCCTTTAAGAACTGTACAATAACATGACAGCATGAGAGGCTACTTACAGTGATGGAGCTGTTGCTGTTACAGACACCTGACTGGAGTTGAGCCTCAAATGAAGAAAAGCTAACAAGGAAACGTTCAAATAAAATGTGGGTAATAAAAGTTGCTCCTAACTTGTGTCACACTAAATTTAGTATCTTATATCCTGCATAGGCTTTGGTAGGATCTGACACCGTATGCCACAAACCACAGTTGCATCAAAAAGTGTGTAAAAGGTGAAGAGACACAGGAGAGATGCTACAGCTGGAGTCTTTCTTCCTGAACCGTTTCTGAGCTCAGGTTTTCTTTGTTGAGGTTTAATAACTGTAATGAAGACACAATTCATTTAAACGGAACCATTAGATAAAAATAATTTATATTCTAGCAAAATTAAGGGCGGGGGTATTAATGCATTATGCACCTTTCCAGGTTCTATTTATATCAGGGAGGGAGATTAACACTAGCCATTAACTACAATGGGAAATTATGAGCGGAAAGTCTGTCAAATACAGACTACTGATGTCAGGAAACAACCTCATTTAAACGTTCTAACAAAAAATCAAGTTAAGATTAGTTGGTATAATACTCAAAGACGATGATACATTTCAAACTCAAGTCCCTCTGTTACCCCTCATGCTCTCCTCCTCCTCTTGCTCTCCTCATCTTGGTTGGATTTTCCCTCCACTGTCGAAAGACATGTAGCTCTGTGAATTATCTACATTGGTCTTAGCTGCGAGTGTGAGCTTGAGTGAAATTGACTTTCTTGTGTGTTAGTGTGTTAGCTCTGTGGCCCCTGATGACCTGTTGAGGGTGTTTCTCAGCGTTTCGCCTAATGCATCCTGGGATATAATCTAGCACCCTGTCATAGGAATAAGCAGGCACTGGAAATAAATATGAATCAGAAATTTAAGACGAAAAGATACTTTGAAAATGAAAAGTGAAATTGCAAGTGCATTTAAGGAGCACCTGTCACCTGTTCATGAGTGCGTGTGAGTTTGAGAAATTTGATCATTATCATAATCAAAAACGTTACCAAAGACTTTCGCACTGCAGAGCTTCATATCCTGCTGTCAGAAAACCACAGATGAAAACATAAAAGATTTAGCAGTTTCAGTAGTCATATCAGAGGACCACTTTGTTGTTTCGAATATTTTGTGAAATTAGAAAAATAGCACAGCTGCCTGTCATGTGCCAATCACGGAGATACTAGACAAGAGAATATTACAGTGGGTGTTTTACATTGTCAGGAGCAACAGAGGATGACACTGGACAGCCAGTGTCAACTAGTGTGATGTATTTGTTATACTTGACTGCATTTGACGATACGCCGATTCGATACTATCGCGATACTTGGGTGCCGATTCGATATGTATTACGATTTTTAAATTTTGCGATACATTTTTTTTAACTTATTTTAACAGTAGACCATGGGAAAAAGTTGATACGCTTCTAGGGATTTTTACTTTGAAAAATATCTAAATTAATACAGTAAAAATCATAAGCATGCATGTAGTCAGAGATGTCCTAAAGAAATACTGTATGTCAGTCATTGTCAGGAATTATTTATTACATTTTTTCAGCAAACAAAGAATCAAAGAATCAAAGAATAAAGACATTTCCCTCACAAATTAGTGTCATTTTCTTTTTCATTTATAAGGTACATGTAATGTTTTATACTTATGGTGAATATAACAATAATAATAATAATAATAATAAATTGGATTAATATAGCGCCTTTCAGAAACCCAAGGAATCTAATCAATCTAATTTCCATATATGTATTTTGTATATACAGTTCCCTTTGTTAACGCCTTATTTTGAAAACAGGACGTAGTCATACGTGTAAACCAAGTCCATCGCTAGCTCTCCCGTCAGCTCCGTTCACTTTATACATCCATGGTCAGCTCCATCGGGGCCGTTTGAACGCATTTAACATAACTGTCAGTATATGGGTGCTCTACAGTTGTAGTGTCGGCCAATTTGACCACGGAGATGCGAATGACGGCTGGCATGCCCGCACGTTACCGCAAAACAATAATGTTTCCTGTCCATGAGAGAGTTAGCATTTCTGCTTTCTTGTTTTGGCTCACTGAGGTTTGTTTTGGTTGACAAATGATGTTACGTTACTCAGACTACAACAATAAAAGCGGTAACTTCCTTCTACCTCTGGATAGACTCTAATGAAGCAAATATATCGATCCTGGCATTAGAAAAATCGATTTTCAAAATCATATACATCGCGATACATACAGTAGGTGAATTGATTTTTTTCCCACCCGTACTCTTAAATCACTTGAACATGCCATTGAAGGACAAAATCTGTTTGTATGTGTGGCTCTTGGAGGATGCCCAATGACTGTATGGGCAGAATAACAAATATCTGTCACAATCACAACCAAATTAGTTACTTTACTGCCTTCATTTATATCTAATGTACCATTTTATATCGTATTCAACTGCTAGGTTTGTCTTGCGAGTCTCATTGGAGTGTGCCGTGGCACCAAGAAGGTTGCAAATCCCAACACAAGACCAACAGCAGCCTAATTACTTTGTTGAGAAGTGTTTCATAAAAAAACTGACAAGCAGCAGCCTCCTGGTGCTGTCTGAGGTTTAAAAACCCCAGAGTGGACAACCATCTGAAAACATACTCAACACTTTTCTTAACTCTCTTCCAAAGAGGCTATATGTACTACAAAGGTTTAAAACAAACACATCTAGTCACACAATAATACACTCACACACTAACACAAGGGACTCTCCCGTTTCCTAGGCAACAGACAGACATGGTTATGAAGTAGTGACTCCTGTTCTGACTCAGGTAATGAGATCGAAGGTGTCCTGGGCTCAAACTAAGGATTTGACGATGGTTTGCATCCGCCGTCCAACCCCTCAATCTACACGCCACTTTGCACACAACTATAACCTTGAACAAAACACTCACTACCTATTAACTTCATGACTCACTCCATCAGTAGCCATTTAACTAAATCTATCATTTCCAAATGTAAAACTTGGATGGTCTAGACACATTTAGAAGTCTATTTTCACAAACAAACCCTTCTCAGCAAAAATGCTACTTCCTTTGCTTAATATTTCACAAATACAACTGATGATTTCTTCTCCAATAGTACATATTTTCTAAGAAAATATGTTTAAGTTCCATCTCCAGTGATAATCCACAGTGAATTTTGTTTATACCAGCCAGAAATCAATTTGTCAAAGCGCTTCCCCTCTGGGAACGTCTCTTATTTTAGGAGGCAAATCCCTGTTTGCCCTGTCAGAGGCAACAAATGAGGTAAATCCATGTCAGAAGAGCACAACTTTCTCTTTTGTGAAGCGTCGGCCTCTTTGCCGTCTAACCCATGAAGAAACATTAGCCTGTCATGATTCATCATTTAAGTGTGCATGTATGCATATATGTATGTATATGTTTAAATGTATGTGTGGTTCTAGAGCCAATAGATGTGTGCCTGCAATCACCACTGCCTTCTCATAGTTATTTCCAATGACTGTGTGGAGGCGGTCTGACAGGACTTCCTCCTAATGGAGGGACACCACACTCACTGACATGATGCTGACTACTGGCAGTGATACCACCTGACCACAAGGTGGGAGGGAAACAATGCTGTGGCCTACTGACAGAGTTCCCCTGCGCTTAGAAATATGCCTTTTCTCTAGGGGTGTAAGAAAGTATTGAATATTGCGTTATTCTGTATTCTGGATGCAGATCCCACTGTTCTGATTGCATAAACTTTTTTTACTCTGATTTTATGCATATGGCGTTGTGTTGTTTATACTTTGACAGATTTCGTAAAATTTAATTTCAAAAAATCACAATTTACAATCGCCTTGCTTACAGTATCGCTATATATTGGATCTGAAAACCTGTATCATGATACGTAGCGTATCACCAGATTCTTGCCAGCCCTACCTTTCTCTAGGCATTTTATTACTGAATGGTAGAGTTCATGTGTATGGCTCTGACCTTTTACCGCCTTAACACTTCTGGTTCTACCAATGTTGGCAAACTAGGAAATTAAGTTTATACTTTGTCACCTTTTCATCGTCGGCATATCAACTTAAACCCATAGACTGTATATAAGAAGTGGACATAGTCACCGTGACGTCACCTATTGGTCTGTGGACTGCCGTTTTGAAGCCTCAAGTGCGACATTTTGGCCGTCGCCATCTTGGTTTTTTGCAACCAGAAGTGACACGAGAGGGTGGAGCTAAGTTATAACTAACTTTCATGAACTGAAAACACTGTGAAAGGGTTAAAGTTGTAAGACAAAAACATGGACAACTACCAGACTGGATAACGCTCTAGTAGCAACCTGCTAGTCACAAGGTAGCCATTCCCTAAAGCATTCTCCTGGTTTATGGTCTATTTGACTCTAAATGGGACCATGATTTACTAAATGAACATCATGCTGCATTGAAGAAGACTTGAAACTAACGATTGAGACCATAAACTCATGTTTACAATGTTTACTGAGGTAATAAATCAAGTGAGAAGTAGGCTCATTTTCTCATAGACTTCTATGCAATCAGACTTTTTTTTGCAACCAGAGGAGTCGCCCCCTGCTGGCTGTTAGAAAGAATGCAAGTTTAAGGCACTTCTGCATTGGCTTCACTTTTCAGACCTGGAGGATGCCCACTGGTTATACCTGACGAAAATAACAATATGCATATAAAGTATATAAAGTAGATGGTATATGTTCTAAAAAAATAGTATAAAGTATATTCAATAAAATGACAATACAGCATCTCTGTGCCCAGCAAAACAACAACCAGAGGAGCTGTTTCCAAATCTTAAAACTTGCATCAAATCAACCGACCAGCCACCTCGCGTTTTCCAGAGGTATCACTATCCCAGCTCTCTGACAACACTTTCTCCTCACCAATGTGAGTTTGACAGGACTGACTGGCTTCCTCAGATTTACCACAGCGTGAATGACACACGAATGACAAACAGCACTTGACAATATGCTTAACTTAGCCAACTGACTGTAATTGTCCTATGTGACAAGATTAATGAACATGTGCTCATGAACAAGCATGTGATCTCACATACAAACACACACCAGTGCATGATTCTTTCAGTGTGGGAATATCACACTACTGTATTAGGAAAACCCCCAAACAGTAATCACTGCAGTGACAAATCATTCTCTGCACAGATGTATTTGCAAATGGGGATATAGCCTACCTGAGGGGTGCACAAGTTTCATTGCTCAACAAAGTTTACCAGACTGAAACCTATGCTGTATTAAGGTCTGCAATAAGCCACAACACACTCGGTGGCAGGACAGCGAGTACCCAAACAGTTGGATTTGGCTAAATTTGCTCTTCAAAAACCAGATATGAAAGGAAACTTCTGCACAGCACATTGTGAAGTCTTGATTCAAAGCAGGCACATTAGAGCAACGTCAGGGGATGCAGCGGCAGAGTGTGGAAAAGGAACACCGACACGGATTTATATAGACATGGGAGATGCATAATGGGCATTTTCAGGCCAGGTGTGGATGAGCAGCCTAAGGTCTTTGAAATTGAGCCTCTAAAATCACATGTATAATTTAGGGCACTGTGGTGAAGTAAAAAATGCGATATCTCCTGTGATATCCAAAGATTATAAAAAAAAAAAAAAACAACTATCAACTGAGAATCCCATGCTGTAATGATAACACACTGTGATAACAGACTACTGAACTGATCCTCTCCAGGTAGTTGGAGCACGCTCCGTCACAATTGGGCAGAGTGTAGGCCTTTGTTGACACGTCACGCTGAGCTGGAAACTCAGTGTTCACCTTCACCACTGACACAGTTTAGACTGGTGTACTTACTAACTGGTGTGTGGGCCTTCAAAATAGATGACCGCAGCTTCCTGACTTGCAGATAATAAGACAGACAAACAGCCTTATTGGATAACTACTGTAGTTGACTTACTTATAGACTGGGTGACAGTGATTTTCTGGTTGCCTGTCTGACTGGGTGGATGTCTCTCTGTTTGCCTCACTGGCTGGTTATATGGCCGGCAGGTTAATGGGTTTGTTGACTAACTTAACTTAGCACGTTGGTTTGATAGGCTGACTCAGTGACTGAAAACAGCACTACATCATCAAACTTACTGAATCATACAGTGACATCACTAAACTGTTGCAGTCAACAAATACTCTGGTGAAAAAAAATTATACCTGGGAAACTTTTTTATCAGGGAAGAGAGCCAGGCATTCTTGGCTGCTGTTCTAACAATTAAAGACTCAGGTTGCTGAAACCTAAAGTCTCGTGGGATGATAGGTCAGCTGAGGCAGTCAAAAGACTTGCTAACAATATTGTATATATATGGAACAACATACTGTATATAAAGTATTTGAAATATGCAGGCCGATTCTGTCAACTTCAGGCCAATCCGTCTTTCCATTTTATTTTAGTGCCTTATAACCCACTTTGTTATCTACACTCCTGTCCTAGTTACCCATTCATATTCCTCCTCAAGGTTAGACTGGCCATCTCTGCTGTGTCAGAAATGCTTGTGTTGTAGCGTTTAGAAGGGGTGATGGTAATGAGCCTAATCTGAACTGATTCATTAACACACAGAACCATCTCTACATCTGAACTTAGACTGAGTCAGGTTCTCTGTCAATATGCAACGCAAAATAAGTTTTCAGTCAAACAATCATATCCTAAAAATAACCGCCACATGCAGGTTCAAAGTAGCACCGATGAAGCTCGAATTGAACCTTAAATTATCATAGATAAAAATAGCCCTGCCTGACTCAGGTCTTCTGAGGTGAATCTCTACCTTTGGGAACATCCCTATTCCTTGCTTTGGTTTTTAACTGCACCTGTAACAACACTTGATACACTACCTGACTGCATATGCAAACTTTTTTTCAGAGGAAGTGGTCATCTGAATTAAAAAAATAAAGTACATGCAAACATATAGCTTAGCCACATAATTCATCTTTAGGCAAGATTAGAATAGATGTCTTATTAAATTAAACTACACAAATTAAAATGTTATATATGCTCTTGAGACCCAGCCCATTGACTTGTGTCCTCTGTAGTGGACATTTTGTCCACATTCATCCCCTTTTACTCTTTTGAGCAACTCTATCAACCCCTGGCGTATTTTAAAGAGGACATCCTGGGCATTATTGGGACAATTCCAGTGTTAGGGTCTCCTGTTTACCATACTCATAAGCACAAACTTTGCATCCTTGAGGCAAACTGTATTTCTACTTGGGAAATCGTCAAACCTCAATGATCACTGATCACTGATACATGTCAGTGATACATAGCGATATGTATGCATTATGGGTGTTACATTACATGGAATTACCCATTTACTGTAAATAGAATTCATAGTTTGTGTTACCATGAATCCAGAATGATATATTTTTTAGTTTTTAGTCTTTTAGTCTCTACAGCCATAATCTGTTAAATTTTTGTATCTTCTAAATTCGGCTGTCTTTTAACATTAAAATGGTCCTGTGGTCCACTACAGAGGACATACTGTAAAATTAAAAATAAAAAATAAATAAATAATAAATAAAATTGAAAAAGTCTAAATTGTAAGATTTTCTTTAAACACTAAATATTAAGGAAATCACAAAAAAAATCTGCACTTCCTAGTTTGAGAATTTCAGGACTTTTTCCGCCTCGTGGAGAAGAAGTTGGATATTTGCACTTTTTTAACAGTATATGTTATTGCAATAATTCCATAATGCTGTAGTTTAACATATTTAAACAAACAAGCTTTTTATATTTTAATACTTGCTACAGGCTACTTTACCTCATATCATTAGAAGAAGTGCTATGGTACCAGAAAGCTATGTTACCAATTATTTTTTCCCACTCACAATGTTGTTTGGTTACGATTGCCCAGAAATCATTATAGATATTTAAATCAATATCCTCCTCACAAACACTAACCATATACTTCCACGCAACACACACAAACACTCACACACTTATTTTTTTGATATATTTACTGTATTGTTATTGTTGTTATTATATATATCTTGTCCTAATTGTTTGTTATCACTATTATGTAATATATTATTTCTTTATATTAATCTTGTCTCTAGGTGGAGGCTTCAGATAAACCCAGTGGGGTTTTTTGCCTCTTCCTGCACTGTATATTATTCATTTATTTTTTTGTTATGTTGTATAGTCTTGAGGCTTGAGATTTTCATGTCTTTTATATTATAAAGCAGGTTTAAGTGATATATAAATACTGTGAAAGTATCAAAATGCTCAATATACGGAGAAATACACACAGCCTGTATTCAGAAATTGTGCGTTTGAAACAAGCCGTTAGGATTTCTGTCCATTTGTGATGTCACAAATGTACAATATTTAGACCATTACACGGTTTTAAATATAAACATTCTAAATGTGTCCCAATTTATTTCCTGTTGCAGTGTATGTAAATAACATCAGCTGACAGGAAGTAAACATGGACCCAAACTGTTGCATAGCAACGCAATTCCGTTGCAATTCCATTGAAATGCACTAAAACGGAGTGTTTCAGACAGTGGGTAAATACGGGTATATTCAGACAGACAGTATGAGGAAAATAACGTTTTTTTCAACATTACAGCATGTAAACATGTTCTAGTAGAAACACAAAATACAAGTATGAACCTGAAAATTAGCATGATATGGGACCTTTAAATTGTGTAAAACAAATAAACAAACAAAACAAAACAAACAAACAATTTATCAAATATAAATAACATCTTTCCCCCCCAACAACATAACCCTATAAATCATCACCATGTTGACTGAATCTGCACTTCCTAGTTTGAGCAGGACTTTTCCACCTCCTGAAGAAGAAGTTGGATATTTGCACTTTTTTAACAGTATATGTTATTGCAATAATTCCATAATGCTGTAGTTTAACGTATTTAAATAAACAGGCTTTTTATATTGTAATACTTGCTCCAGGCTATACTTTACATCATATCATTAGAAGAAGTGCTATGGCACCAGAAGGCTATGTTACCAATCAACCAATATAATTGATAAAATATAAATAACATCTTTCCCCCCACAACAACATAACCCTATAAATCACCTCCATGCTGACTGAATCTGCACTTCCTAGTTTGAGCAGGACTTTTTTCCGCCTCGTGAAGAAGAAGTTGTGTGAGCTCTTGGTGGATGAAACCAATGCGCAGTGCCCAAAACGCACAACAACAACAACAACAACAACAACATAAAAACGTCCCTTGGATATATAAACGCCCCATGCTTATCATCATCTCCATATACCAGAAACGCGTGGCGCGCTGTCGATGCAATAGAAACGAAGCGAGTGTATGTCCAAAACATGATCCAACCTTCTCCTCTGCGCTGTTAATAAAGCTTTTACGGTTCACAACATCACGAATCCAGTGGAAAAGACGTTTATCCCCACACAAGCGACTCCACAATAGCTACATGCACCCGAGCACCATGAGGAGAAAGGACCGGACGGTATATATACTCCTCTCTCCTGGCTGGCCTGTAGAGAGAGAGCCATGTAGCAGCAGGTTTAACCACAGTGTGTGTGTACGCATCCACTTACGCACATCCAAGGCAGGCAGGAGGCGACGGAGACACAACCATCATCCGGATAAACGGCGCGATCTTCCGCGTTGAAAGTCGGTGCACTTTACTGGAGAGAGTTACACTTACACGGCGATTGTTGTCCGTGTCTATTGGTTCCCTTTTCAGCTGGAGCATCGTCAGCAAACACAGAGAGAGAAACACTAGTCTCCATTAGCAACTCCATCGCCCCCCATGGGCGTACAAGAGGCCGCGGGCTGTGACGCAAATGGCACACTGGGTGATTTTCAACTGACATATCTTTCCGAATTCAACCGTCAATTCAGCCGCGTTGACTGGTCCAAATTCACGCAGATATCACACACAGAATAGCCATCCGATGGTGTAAATAAAAAGGCGTATGGATGAGCAGTTCGCCTCTATAGGAGATGCTGGTTGCATAACTCAGGAAACTTAATAAAAATGGGTAAAACGTCTCCAACGGCTGATGTTTTTTTTTTGGTCGGTTGTTTTACGAATTCGATCGTGATTTGCCCTGTTGTTGCCATGACACTCGACTTTTTTGGTCGCCAAGCAGAGCGTATTTGAGTGGCCTCGCTGTGGTGGTGGATGATGTGTTGTTGGTGGTGGTGGCCAAGGCTCTAGGACGCATGACGGAGGAAAAGACAGGACTAGCCGGAGTGGGACTTATATAGGACCACGCATTCACAAGGCCAATAAAGGAGCCCCGCATGAATACTATTGTGCTCTTTTATATCCAAAGAGTCCCCCCCAACCCCAAACTATTTACAAAAGGTTGGCCAACACACACACACAAAAAAAATATCGCGGCGAAATGGTGGCGGCGGTTTTCTACAGCAGCTGCTGTCTCTCTCTCTCTCTCTGCGCAAAAGCAGCAGCAGCACAAGCATTGCGCATTGGATGGACTCTCCAGTTGTGTGCAAACTAATGTGATTCATCCATAAGACTTTTATGTTTTTTTATATCTTGTTCCTCCTCGTTGCTGGAGAGCAGCGAACCAGAGCGCAAGAGAGGAACAACCGCTGTTCATCATGGCACGATTTACATCTTCTCCCATTATTATCCTCCGAAAATCTCCCTTTTACACGGTTATATCGTCAGTATATAAACACCACACTGTTTAGAGGCAACAATAGGACAAGCTTGACTTGATTAAAAGGGAAAAGCAAGTATAAAATGCACCTTTCAAGCCGTAAAAAGAGAGGCCCCCCTCGTAACGATTTGCAGCATGGCAGCAGGAGGAGGAGTGCGGCGTAAAAACCGAGCTAACCCGGATAAAATACACACAAAGACGAGGTGCAGTGCGACCACAAATACACCCATAACCACCATAATAACAACACCAAACCACCCTTTGTTGTTTGGATTAGCTAGATCCAGACAGGATGGCGTTATTGTGAATATAAAACGCTGCGTTTTGCGGCTCCAGTGCCACCTTTTTTCCAAGAAGCAGCAGCAGCTTGGCGCACAGGACCGGTGACCGTTTCCATCTTTGCGCGTCCTCTTACCGAGGCGAAACCGTGACTTATCTCACGTTTTGACCATTTAGTATTGAATAAAACACATTGTAGTAGGTGAATTCGTGCTTTTATGTGCTAAATGCTGCGTGTAAAGGCTGCTACAAGTCCCTGAAAGTATTCATCTCCCCAACCGCGGAGAGGCAGAAACAAGAGGGCGATGACGCCATTTTCTGCAAAAACAACCATGCTCGGAGAGCCGAAGCGAAGGAGGTTTTTAACCCGCTCCGCAGCGCTCCAGTCCGGCTGAAACGCATCTAAAACAAGTCCTTACCTTGTGTTTGTTGGATGGGTGGTGGGATATGTGTTGAGAAGAGGTAAAACTACACGAACTAGTCCGCGGATTTGTTTATTTCGCCTCCCAGCTCCTCCGGTTCACTCTGAACAAGTTGGTCTTTCGAGCCGCTCGTCTTTGTGCACCCAGAGGAGCCTCTCAGCACTAAACCAAAGGGCTCTGCTGCGCAAAGGTGCACCCTCCACGTCCAATTTCAGATGGAAATGTGGGCACTTTCGGACCACATTGCGGGAAAAAAAAGGAAGGATTTGACCTCTTGCTAATAAGAAAAAGAAATGTTAGATTATTTCCCAGTTTTGAACCAAAAGGCCACGGTTGTGTGCGCTGATTTATCCACCAAAACGCGCAACCCTTTTGAGCTCTCCACAAGAGTCCACGACGCAAAACGCAAATAAACCAGGGCTGGATACACCCTCACCAAACTTAATAGGTTACAACATATAACATACTTTATATCACTCATTAAATACTTAGCAACACTCATTCGCCAGAGGAACAATTTGAGGACTCAACTAAAAGTGACCAAAAGTAAATGGCATTAAGTCATTAAAAAGATACACATTTCGTATATCATAGAGCCCAAGGCATCACAATCTTCTCCAAAAAAGAGGATTCACAAGTAGAGACACATTTGACCACGGACATATAACCACATCTGAGTTTATCCCCCTTTTTTTAAAGCTGATCATGGACCAGAAATTGTATATTTAGGTTAACTTGTTCCAACATCAATTCCTGCACTGTGCAAATGGACATGTGGAAATACACCCTCCTCAAACTTGATAGGTTACAACAGATACAATACTTTATATCAACAATTAAATAAAACACTACTTAGCATACTCATTTGCCAGAGGAACAATTTGAGGACTCAACTAAAAAGTCATATTTGTGGCCAAAAGTAAATGGCATTAACTCATTAAAGAGATACACATTTCATATATTATATAGTCCAAGGGATCACAATTGTCTCCAAAAAGAGGATTCACAAGTTGACTATGGACATATAACCACATCTGAGTTTATTCCCCTTGTTTTTAGGCTATCATGGACAAGAAATAGTATATTTAAGGTCACTTGTTCCAACATCCAATTCCTGCACTGTGCAAATGAACATGTGGAAATTAAGTGTTAATGAACTATCCCTCATTTGGAAAAAGATACACATTGTGTATATTATAGAGCCCAGGTGATCACAATTTTATCCAAAAAAGAGGATTCACAAGTAGAGACACAAGTTGACCACGGACACATAACCACATCTGAGTGTATCCCCCTTGTTTAGGCTGATCATGGACCAGAAATAGTATATTTAGGTTCAACATCAATTCCTGCACTGTGCAAATGGAACATGTGGAAATAAGTGTCAATGAACTATCCCTCATTTGGATGTGGACCCACTGAGTTTCTCTTAGGACCCTTAAACAAAACTATGGCAGCTAAAAATTCATCACAATGTTCATATTCCAGTGGTTTTTAGTCTCATTTCCAAAATCCCACAATCCCAATATCTTCTTACAATTACATGCAGACTGCATTTATCACAAAACCTAGTGACATGTTTGGACACTTTTTTTTGTGCATGACAAATAGTTTGTTTATGCTGGTCATTTAAATAGCCTGTTTATAATACCAGCATGGGACTGGTGGTGATGCTGGCGATTATAGGCTACAACTTGATTCCAGTGGGATAGTAAAAGACAAACAAAGATTGGCCAGTATTTTAACAGTCTTGATGGCCAAAGGGACCCAAACAAAAATACTATGACTGTCTGCAATAAATAATATCCATATCTTATGGTACTTTGTAAATAGTATCTTAAGAGGTATTACCTTTTTCTGATATTGAGTATGCAATGCTATTTGTTTTGGTAACTCAATAGTATGGACTTATCAATAGTGATTGAGGACAGCGGGGTGTCCTCTGCAATTTGCACGATCAAACCAACCAATGAGTAAGAACTAATTTCATTGAAAAAACTGCATCAGCTAAGTAGATTCAAACTGCTAAATGTAAACACAGTAAACATCCTCATTAAACTGCTATTGGAACCCTACGGTTAAAGATTTAATTAGAGTATATGAGTATAGTTAAGAAAATTGTCCCACTTATGCTAAACTGATATCCCACTTTATACCAGAACAGCAAGGACATTTTGGGATGAACAGATTAGACTGAAACAACTTTTGTTTTCCCCTATTAGGTTTTCTAATAGGAGCAAATATTATGATTATAAATGTTATGACAATCCCCCACAGTCAGTGGGATCTGTTTAACTTTCTCAATAATGCAGAGAATATGAGGCCAAATACAAGTAGCACTGAGTCAATCAATAGTTGACATTTTGACCACTTGTAAACACCACTAATTATGATTGACTATTTGTTTTAAGCCCTATATGTTAATAAGGTTCACACTGCGATCACACAACTTACCCTGCAAACAAACCTAGAAGCATTCAAAAACATATTTAAATGTTTTCTATTGTTTGGCTAAGAGGCTAGCTGTGCTGCCCAGGGGGTCACAATATCCTCCAAAAAGAGGATTCACAAGTTGACCACGGACATATAACCACATCTGAGTTTATCCCCCTTGTTTTAGGCTATTATGGACCAGAAATAGTACTTTTAGGTTCAAGATCAATTCCTGCACTGTGCAAATAAACATGTGGAAATATAGTGTTAATGAACTTTCCCCTCATTTGGATGTGGACCCACTGAGTTTCTCTTATAGGACCCTTAAACAAAACTATGGCAGCTAAAAATTCATCCCAATGTTGATTCCAGTGGTTTTAGTCTCATAATGCAGAGAATATGAGGCCAATACAAGCAGCACTGAGTCAATCAATAGTTGACAAAAGTCATTTTGACCACTTGTAAACTCCACTAATTATGATTGACTATTTGTTTTAAACCCTATATGTCAATAACCAATAATAACTCCCATGCAAACAACCCTAGAAGCATTCAAAAACATATTTAAGTGTTTTCTCTTGTTTGGCTAAGAGGCTAGCTGTGCTGCTAATGCCAGAGCTAGCTAAAACAATTTAGCATTAGCAGAAGTAGCTAGCTTAGTAGTTTATGTCAAATAACTTATTTTCTCCTCACAATAACGTCCCCATTGCTTATAAACAACCAAAATAAACTAAACCATGAAGGTGTCCAATGCTTTAGTGATGTTTTAGAGTAATAAAAAGACAGGTGTGATTATAAAATCAACTTTGTGCCATTTCTCACCAAAGCTAACGTTTAGCTAGCTTAAGTGCAAGAGACACAAATAATACACCTTTTTTTTACACTAAGAGGTGGCAATGCTTTACAGCTATGTTTTTTAAAGATATAAGTATAATTTTAAATTTAATAACAACTGTATTTGTGGACACAAAACTGTTTACAAGTAACTTTATGCTAAAGCAGCAAAAGGCCTCACCTTGTTGCCAGGTTACCTGTTGCTACTTCATTTCTGCTCCATCACTCCTTCTAATCAGCTGGAAGATAAAGGAAAGTTGAATTATTTAACTATTTAACTAAATATGAATTCACTATAAGTAAACAAGCTCAAGAGCAAACCAAGATATCAAGCTAAAGTAAGCTAGCTAACTTCACACACCTGTGTTTTCTGTTTATTAATGATGAGGTATGAGACAGTTGAAGGTAATTAGAGGCAGCTGGCTCAAACATGTTACATGTAAGGTGATGGTGATGGTGCAGCTGGGTTTATATGCAGGTGGAGTGGGGATGCTGAAGTTAGGCTGATGGGGTGGAGGTGGAGGTGATGGAGAGGAGGAGGATTTGCTGTGACTTGATAATAGTTTTGGAAGAAAGGGAAAACATTTTCGCCCATTGTAAAATATCTCATGGACTACAGTTCAAGTAATTATGCGACTGAAAGTGAAATAAGTTGCTTTTCTTTCTTTTTGTCATTATTATTCTTATTCTTATTATTATTATTATTATTTATTTTCTTAATTTTATTTCAATTTTGAATGTTGAAGTTGTTTTCTCTAGTGTACTTAATAAGTTTGTCTATAAGCTCATCTACTTAAAAATTGGTTTATAAACTATTGTAAT
>CAKAOI010039249.1:0-61159 GCA_916701655.1 Sebastiscus albofasciatus
TTTTAAAGCAAGGGCTCATCTTTGATCTCAGCGGGTGTGAATGTACAAGCAAATATTCCCCTTTTAACTTTAACGGCAGCTTTGAACCTCATGGAATCCAAAGTCTAATTGACCCTTGCACCAACCTTTAACCTTTGCCCTCCATCAACATACCTTCTGAACTTGGTTACTGTTTGCACGAGAGGCTGTTACTTTTACTGCTCAAGAAGGAGCAAGAATTTTAAATTTGTCAGAGAAAACCCAGAGAAAAGAGACACCCATTGACGCCATTGCTTTATCGTCACAGTTACCCCCCCACCCCCCGAGGTTCATTGTAGATGGTTGAGGTCACGATCCCAACAGATAATGAGAGAGCTGCAGCAGCAGATGAGTGTGCTACTTGAAGATATTTTGAAAATGTTGTCTCTTCATATCCCTCCCTCCCACGGGCTAATGACTTCATTCTCCTTATTGCAGGCAAATGGGGGCGAGACTGTAGAGGCAAGAATAAAAGTAGAGAAGGAAAAGTGAGTTTTCTCCTTTTTCTACTTGAAGTAGTTTGTTGTATTTAGGAAGAAAAGTCAGTGTTTCCTAGCTCTGCAATCTATAAAACATATTGATCCTATTCTCCCCACTCACTGTAGTGGGAGAGACGACCTGGCTGGATAAATCTTCTTCTTACTGTACCTGTTTTTGTTTTTTTGTCCACCTCTGAGGCAATTCCTCCCCCACCCCCCCCAGCGAGCAAGCTTTACCCACAAAGGAGGGTAGAGATGTTTCTGAAACACCATCCTCCTTAAACAAATCATATCACATCCCCGAACACAATAATGTTTAGTGTGTTTGTCTCCTCTGTTTCCTGCTATATGATTACATCACTTTTGAAACCCATCCTCTAACCGTCAGCAGGAGTCTTTCCTCTGGGATTTAAAGGAAAAACATCGCTGTAATGAGCAAAGGAGAGCAAAGACGTTGTTACTCCATTTAACAAGATAACACTTCTGGGTTTTGTTTTCTCCAGCAGCAAATGAGCCTGTAATAGTGCAGTGAAGAACTTGTGATAATCTCGTATTTCCAAGGGGCTGTTTCATTGTTTACCTTCTTCTAAGAAAAGCAGTTAAGACACAAGCAATTAATTTCCATGCATTCTTGCCATTATGGCGACATTACAACTCCGACATACTTCCATTATGTATGCATTAAAGTAAACTGCATTGACTGTAGACTGTATACTGCCATCAATGTTAATGAGACATGGTGAAACCGACACCAGTAATTTCTGAAGCTACAAGAGTACAGGGATCTGCTGCAAAAGAAACACACCAAGGCCTCCTGCATAAAAACTTCTGACTACTAGTGAACCCAGTGCACACATGGCATATTTTACAACTTATTTTTGTTATCTAATTAACCACAGTGTATGCCACAATCTTATCTAACGCTGGAGGTCAAGTGTTTGACTAAATACCAGGATTAGATTGGAGAAATGGATCTGTCAAGTCTGCAAAAAAAGCCCATCACAAAGTGAGAAGATAAGAATGACGGCTGCTGATAAAGAGGATTAATTAATAAATGTGAAAATAAATGTAAATGCTTATAATTCTTCTTTTATATTTTATTATTTGTCTTCCATTTGTATTTATTCTTTTATTTATTCCTCTTTATATTTCCAAATTTATTCTCTTATTCTTTTACAGATTTATTCTTTAAAAAATATTTATTTATTGCATTTATAATTATAATTATATAACAGGCGGTTTTTATATGGGGAAGATATAACCCCTGTCTCTGATGTCGGATGTGAATCCATGTGAGTCCTCCCTAATATTTCTCACTCCTTGTCGATGACCTTTGACCCACAGCTGTCATGTGTGATGTCATGATGTTGTAACCCAGCTGAACAAACAATATAAATGAATAAAGTTAAAAACAAGTGAACTATAATGCTTTTATTTCTGTTATTAGACACTACAGTTGTGATTAAGTTACTAAGACAAAATCTTTTGTTTCACCCATTCCCATCCCTTACTAATTAACAGGAAGTTGTGTACTGCAGTTGCCAGCACAACAGGAAATGATGTCATGATGTCTGGATGGTGTTGCTCCAATACTGAGCTTCACAAACGTTGAGAAACGGACTGACAGAAGCTGGTTTCATCTTAATTAGCTGCACTTCACCTGCCTCTGTAAGCTAATGTTAGCTTCTCTGCTCTATTTTGCTAACAATAGCTAGTTTGCTGTGTGTTGCTTAGCAACAAAGTGATTTCCATGTAAAGCCTATTCTAGCATTATACTGTGGTTTGTGAATATTAGTGTCTAAAGGGAAATGTATTTGATGTTTAAAGTGATTCTTAGTAATATTCACCATGTTACTTAAAGTTTTTAATCACTTAGCGTTAGCTAAAGTTACTCCTCCTGTTGCTAGGGAGATATTCAGCTAGCAAAGTGATTGTCAAGCAGTATTTTTGATAAGAAAAAGGTTTGTAGGTTTAATGTTTAAGGTGTTTAAGGTTTAATGCTTACTCAAATATTGGCTAAGCTGAAACAGTTTAATTCTATTTCCATGTCTGACATTTGTATTGTGCCAATACTGTATATGCTAAGTATAATTTTGTTAAAACAAAATAATTCTTATCATTTGAGAATTTACAACTAGAGAGTTACAAATTTTTTTCAGTATGTTTTAAGTATTTGCATTCAGTTAGATTGTGATTCAAATAATGTACAACACAAGAGAAACATTTATGAACTATGAAGGAAAGCAGAACAGAGACATTAAGCCTGTTTGTTAATGCAGGTCAGGACTTTTATTGAGTGAGGAGATCCAACAACTCCAGTAGATGACGAGCCTTCCAGCTTGACTTGGATATACGTCGACTCTGAATCAGCCGGATCAACTATCTGCTTTGTGGTAGGATCGTCCCAGTTACCTGGATTGGTACCAGCAATACAATACACTTAGAGAGTGCACTCTGACTCTGATTGATCAGACCTCCATCTGATCTGAACTCAAACAAAGTTGACCAGTTTTCCCTATTGTCACCAGACTCTAACTTGGAAGTTACATGAAATTGTGGCGAAATCCCACACAAGGACAAATATGCATAATGACCTAATAGTGATCACCAAACCAAGCTTCTTTAAAGGACAGCTTTCTTTGGTTTAAAGGAATTGTTTAACCCTTTGATGTGTATGAGCCTACCAGCTCATCAC
The DNA here is from genome assembly GCA_916701655.1 of Sebastiscus albofasciatus. Classification (NCBI taxonomy): domain Eukaryota; kingdom Metazoa; phylum Chordata; class Actinopteri; order Perciformes; family Sebastidae; genus Sebastiscus; species Sebastiscus albofasciatus. Next base: position 3,193 of record CAKAOI010039249.1, read on the forward strand.
CTCTTTTATTTGTAGTTTGATCGTGGGATGGGAGCTCTAGGAGTGGAGTGGTAGCTGATGAGGTCGGATATATACTGTAGGTGGGCTCAAAGTCATTGAGAGCTTTAAAAACAAACAGGAGGATCCTGAACTGAATTCGGTAGTGAACTGGAAGCCAGTGCAGGGCGGCCAGGATGAGGGTGATGTGGGCTCTTTTCCTGGTTCCAGTGAGCAGCCTATAGCAGCAGACTTCTGAATGAATTGCAGGCGGGACATGGATGACTGGGAGATAACACAGTAGAGGGAGTTGCAGTAATCGATCTGTGAGAATATGAAGGCATCTATGACTCTTATGTTGCTCCTTCTGAACCTAGAGCGAGATGTACTTAACCAGAAGTGGATTTTAATGTCATACACCACAACTCTCATGGGGTGTCCTGTCTTTAGGGTGTACCAGCAGAGATCTTGAAGTGTTGATTGGTTTATGGGAAAGTGCTGACTCTACATTAAATATGATGCTGGAGCATAGACTGTATATAAGAAGTGGACGTAGTCACCATGACATCACCCATTGGTTTGTGCATTGCCATTTTTGAAATCTCAAGTTTGGCATTTTGTCCATCACCCTCTTGGTTTTTTGGCCGTCACCATCTTGGCTTTTTCATGCTGTATTGAAGAAGACTTGAAACTAGTGATTGAGACCATAAACTCATGTTTACAATGTTTACTCAGGTAATAAATCAAGTGAGGAGAAGGCTCATTTTCTCATAGACTTCTATACAATTGTAATAGCTGGCTTGGCTGTGTGCAATGTTAACAAAATCCACCTACCACCACCTCTAAAGCTCACAAATTAACATGTATTTTACTAATCCTTACAAAATCTGAAGCGTAAAAACAATTTCCTGGTGTTTTTGGTTAAACAGAAAGGATCTTATCACACGAATTGCTTGTCAAACTACAATTCCCAAGGTCAAGAATGAGCCTTAACTCAAGGATTAAATGTGATTAGATATATAATGTGCTGTGGTATTGGTTCTTCCTGAGCGCTGGATGTCTCAAAGAGACTGTCAGATTTGTGAGGCACTGATTTGGTGGCTGATATAAAAGCAATAAAAGTTTTCTGCACCTCACAGAGTCTCAGATGAGCTGTTCAGAGCTACAGTATAAAGGTTTACATTATCTAAATCATCTCTCTTAGCCGTACAGGGGGAAAGCAATTAGACAGCCACAGCAAACAGCATGATGTCCCAACCCACCAGCCTCGGTCCCAGAGACACCAGACTGCAGGCAAACATGTTTATGTTGAAGACCTTGCTCACTTCTCGCCTGTGTGCCCTCTCTATCTCGTCTGTGCCCAGGGGAAACGACAGAGATGAGACAGCAGACAACCAGGCAACAGCTGATTCACACTAAGTCTGTCTGTATGGATACTCAGATGGTGACTCTGCACTTCTAGCTCTCTGTGAATCACCACATCCTAGACGCGAGGTAGTCTAACAAAAAAAGTAAACGGCAAACGCAGAGTGATTCTCATCACTCGCTATTTTAGCAACTGACAGTGATCCCTTTCTCTTTACACCTTGCTTGGCTTTGTTGGTAAAGTTATGAATGAGTTTTTTTGGGCGGACGGATGAATGTCTTTTGCAGTCTTTTCAGAAAAGATGCAGGAGATGAAATTACACCGTCAAACAATAAGAAATGGCATTGTGTTTATTTATACACTTTCAATGACGTTCAACAAAAGTTTATTATGGCAACAGCGATCTCAGCAGCGATTACATCCTTCTTTAAATTCAATGGAAACGGTGTGAATTTCTGAAAGGTGATAATGCCAACCGTTTTCACTTGCTCTCTTCTCTGCAGCAGAATGAATGTAAGAAAACCCTCCTTTTAATCCTTTAGACTCTGAATACGGTTTAGGTGAATATAAACCCGTCAGACGTGTAGATGGAACACACAACACCTTGTCTCAGACTACAATAGAGTGACCCAGATCCACACATAAAGCCTGGAGGCGACAGACTTCATCAGTTAAAATCAATACAGCCAGACAGTGAGTCAGGAGTCACTGTGATGCTGAGGGATGGGTAAATGAAGAAGGCAGAGGAGGAACAAACAAGCAAAAATGAGTGTGTGCTACCTGTTGCCCTGGTTAACATCCCTTTATTCCTGTTCTCACATCCTTAAACTGATCTGAGCTGCATATCTTCTTGAAGAAGGGTATTGCAGTGCATGTACATCTTGGACAGTGTAGCAGATGTACCCCATTAGATGTATCTCTTCAGTATAGGCTCAATTTAATCAACCAATCAGCCCGCTGTGACATCTGTTAGATAATCAATAGCTTGCTTGCAGGTAATTTGAAGGGTATGGAAGCTGATTTTAGGGGTTTAACTCACCATAGTGATTGCTATAAGACATTCAAGATAGAATCTAATTGAGAGGTAGTAATGCGTCAGATGCAGACAGATGCACGGTACATGTAATGCATGCATACCTTACTTTATTGATAAAGTAAGGCATGTGTGCATGACAGGCATGGTAAGATCTTGCCTAACAGATAACACAACATTTCTTTCCACACCAAGAGAGCATGCAAGAGACTAAACCCGTCACATCCCACAGAGACCGCTGAGCAAGCACTACTGTTGACATTCACACCCTCAGAATTCGGTCAAGTTCAAGTACAAATGATTTGCGGTGTTAGTAAGCATTTGTGAATCTGTGTATTACGCACATGTACTCCCACTACATTCCCCATGCTCCCGTCAGCCTTCCTTGAAATGCACCACAGAACACAGAAAGGTAGGACGCCGAGTCAGCAGAAGCCTAATTCACGAGCGCTATGCAAAGTTGCATAGTTGTGAGGAGAGAGTGGCTCACTCAAGCTTAAATGTAAATATGTTTAAATGAGGGTGCTGCAGAGAGCGTGCTTTTATACATGTGTTTGCATATGTCTATGATAGCTTCCCATCTTTCCTCATGTCTGTGGCAAGAAACAGACAATAAGCACAGCGAGGACATGATGCAAATTTGCAAGCACATGTGCACATTATATTGCTTCTCATTAAGATGGCAAATGATGACCTTTGTATAATGAGACCAGAGCGTGCTTCTCTTTCTACACTTCAACAAGCCAAAGTGACTTAGACCGTCTTGTCATCGATGCTCAATTACATCGCACTCATCGTCGCTGCGCTGTGTCTGACATCACCGACAACTCCTGGAGGGTATCCGGTGGCTTCAGCAGTGCCAGTGGTGACACGCTGCTTGAAAACTCTGAGTATATGTTTATTCTTGGGTGATTAGATGAAGACTTTGACCTCCTACAGCCAAATATGGAAGCAGCCTATTATGTTATTATAAGACATACTGTACATTATATCTGTAAGTTATAACCAGTGATAATGCTTTAGTGACCAAAGATATGCCATTTTAAAAAGAATATTTATTTTTTACAAATTGCCAGTGGAGTAACTACACAACATACCGTATTTGGTCAAAATTGAGCTTGGATTGGACTATTTTCACATCTGTTTTACCATATGAAAAATTATTATGACACGGGAATATATATTTTGTGAAAACAGGATGTGAAATTTGCATCAACTACGAAACAGAGCTAACAAACAAGCTAATCATTCCACCATGCCTTAATGCTACACTGGTTACAGAAAATGAGCCAAACAAAGTTGGCGATAGCAATGTGCTTTCCTCCGCTGTGACAAGAGTGCGTGAATGAAGCATTAATTGTTAAAATTTTATTCATTTATTCTGGCTCGCTATGCTTTGTAACGTAACTGCTCCACTGATGGTTGTCGGTGCAAAACCTCACCTCAGTGAGTCCATGACTTGCTGTAAGTCGGTTTAGTTTACTACAACGATCACTATGTCAACAGTACACATAAAAAAGGCCGCCGCTCTGACCATCCTGCTACGTTGATTTGAGTGTCCGTGCTACTCATATGTTATATATATATATATATATAATATTTCTGTGGTCTGGACTGTAGAACACCATCGCACCTAATGCACTTTGTCACAGAGACAATAACAACTTGAAGAGCCAGTCTCTCTGTGAATATAGGGAAACATTTTAAGTTCACAGCTTTTTCTGTTTTAACACCAGTTTGACAAGCTCTCTAGTCTACAAAATCTACTCGGTAGCTTTTTTTTGTTGAGTACTCGTCATCCACAAAGAGATGCAAACTGCTTTGCAATGAAAGTTGTAAACAAGTTCCATTTGATTCTCATGTTTGCAAAAACACATTCCAGGGATCTGAAATGAATTTAAGTGGCTCTGTACTAACTTAATTACAATAGATGAGATGCACATGATCCGTTGGACGTCAGTCATATTTCCAGGTAGTCCAACATTGGCTCAGTTTTTTATTTGAAGCTGCTGACACGCAGGTCAGATAACGTGACCTTTTGACTCTTTCCGTCCACTGACTCCAAAGGTCAGGCAGATTAAAAGAGAGCCTTGTGGAGGTGGAGCCAGGAGCACTGGAGCAAACAGGATGGCTTGAGCCATAGACATAGACTTCTCAGATCAATGCAGTGTGTTCATTGAAATGAGCAGGTTTATTGATTGATGTTGACAGTGGGGTGTAGCAGTGCAGCCCTGAATGGCGAATTCAACTGTAGTGAAGAAAAGGAAAACACACCTAGACAGACTTTCTTTGTCTTTGTTCAGCGTCTGGCTGTTTCTTTGACACCTTTCATTATTTCTCTGCCACATTACAGTAGACTCAGTGTGTTGTTGCTGCAGGCTGTAGCTGCTCTATGAAATGTGATTCTGCAAAGTGAAAGGAAACACTGTCCGGGGTGGCCTTGCCAACATGGCTGACCGAGGGGCGCAAATGCTGGGTTGTATGGAGCCAAGGGGAGTAGATTTATCATGTCTGCAAATGACACTCTGTCTTGTTCTCACTATGTTGTCTGGTTGGCAAGAAAACTAGATTGTCCCCTCCGAGGCATGTGTTTGCTTGTGCTTATCTGATGTACTTTATTATATGTCTGTGTGTTAGTTTGTTTTTTACGTGTGTGTACCCAACATGTACGAGGGCATGCATGTGTTTATGCATGTTAACATGCCTGTAGAAGTGTCCCACTGCATCGCCCTCAGTGCATGCCTGTGCGTGAGTGTTGGTACTATATATGCCTATATGCTTTGATGTGCCTGAAAGTTGACACTGGAGCTAAAGCCCACTGGTTGCCATATATATTTTTAACCCAGCAGCCTGAAATAGTCGTCACGTTTTGGACAGATGAGTTGTTTTGCTAAAAAAACACAGACCTCACTTAGAGCCACTAACCATCAGTCACATCTGAAACTCATCTATAGCTATCCTTTTATCCCATTTGTAGGAAGAAAGCTGTATAAACAGTGTATAGGAACCAAGCTGTATGTGGTGTCATTGTGTTTTGTTTACTTGCTGTAAGCAGTGCTGTGTTCCAGCACAGGTCAAGTCCATAGAACTGGTCTCTGCAAGCTGTGTTGTCACCCCCACCGCACCCATTTGGGCTTGAGTACGCACATGTTCTCAAAGTCAGTTAGTGTGAGTGTGTGTGTGCATGCGTGCGTGTGTGCGTGCATACTCTTGTGTCGATGCAGTGAAGCAGATTACGAGCAGAGCCTTGATAAAGTATTTCAGAGTTGCCAGCTATCTGTGGCAAGGAGTAAAGTCGGTTACAAACTCTCTCTAACTTCTCCCTTCTCCCCCCCTCCCCTGTCTCTCGCATTGCTCAGTCGAGCAGGCTGAGACCAGTTTTTGCTTATCACCCACCAGTCTCTTTTGCTGGGACAGCTTAATACATGTGAGGGACAGATAGCTGCCCTCCTGTCACCCTCTCAGGGCTATTTATTGAGACCACCACGTTCACCGTCATGACTACCAACGTCATCATCAATATCATCTTCATAATCATCAGCATGATCAGCACCAGCACCTTTCTCGTCTTTGTAGTGAATTCCATCTTTGTTGTTGTGACTGAACATTAAAGGAACAGCGTGTAACATTTCGGGGGATCTATTCGCAGAAATGGAATATAACATACTAACATACAAACTATGTTTTCATTAGTGTATAATCACCTGAAACTAAGACTTGTTGTGTTTCAGTTAGCTTAGAATGAGCCCTTCATATCTACATAGGGAGCGGGTCCTCCTCACGGATTTTGCCATGTTGCTCCGCCATGTTTCTACAGTAGCCCAGAACGGGCACTACTTACACTTTAAAAAAATACTTGGCAGGTGATTGGGTGAACTATCTGTCAATCAAACTCTTGCCGAAGCCAGTCGGGAGAAGAGCAAAAACATCTTTTATCAAGAAAAGCCTTCAGTGTTCTTTGCTCTTCTTTCAATGAAGAAATACTCTCCAGTTCTGATATAACTGATGCTACTGCAGCAGCTACGCTAACCTCTTCAGGAGCCAGCATTGTTGTTTAGTACAAACAGTTGCTTCCCCATGTCGCGTCACACACACCTAAGCCACACCCGTAGCTGCCAGTAGCTCCTCCCAGGACACTGATTAGTTCGTGTTATGGCTCGCCGGACACAAAACACATTACTTGAAGCCTGACATGATGGATTTTCTTGTGATACATATGTGAGCCCGCAATTCTCGTGTGTTCTTGTGACGTTGCGAGAATCCAACTGCCGTGCAAAGTAAATTGTTACCAGCCAGCCACCTTAGTCACGATGTTCAACTTTCTAATCTCATAGCTCAGTCCTGTTTGTATCAATTCAAAGTAAATCAGGATGAATCGCCTTGGCACTCAAACGTGTAAATGTTGTTTGTCGGAAAGAGAAAGCACTCTCTGACCTCAGTGGTGAGGAAGCACTAAATAAATACCACAATTTAAGCACTTCTATTAGCATCTACGGGCTCGTCTAACAGATAACAGACCACTGGAAAAGGACAACAACAAAGCAAAAGAACAAGGAAGTGGGGAGAACATTGCTGGAGTGAAGCGATACAGAGGGAAACCAGTGGTGACCTCAGTGGAGAGACGTGTGACCTTTCTAAACCAAAGGAAGTGACACATCAGAGAGAGCAAGTCATCATGTCACACTGGTTCCTCTGTGTGTGTTCAGCCAGACACAGCTGGTTTGATCCAGTAGTTCTTCTGCACCAACAGCAGCAGCAGCAGCAGCAACACATCATGAGGCAGAGTTAACCGGCCTGATCAGGCTCTGACTGCATACGAGAACAATATCAGTTATTGTTGTGTGTCCGTGATGAAATGTCAAATGCAAGGCAGACAGAGCAGGACCTGAGGGTTGGTGGTGGGGAAGCAGACTGACCCACCCAACAATGGAGTTACTGTGACGACGGGCAAAATACGTCAGACATGAACTGAAGCACAAGTATGATTTTTATTAAGATAATGAAAGTACTTAATATGAAATGTTACATAATTTCCACCATTCCCATGACTTCCCTTCAGCCAAATGCTCTCAGTCCAAAATCAAAGAAATGAGGGCAGACAATATTGAAATTAAGTTAAAGAGCAATTTAACCTAATTTAACCATATAATGTACTCCAGTACATCCATTCCATCCACGCAGATCTCTCACCTCAACTGTTGATAGTACCTTGAACTTCTTTACCAGGAAGCGTTTATGCAAAGTTAATATGATCTTTTTATATGCTGCATGCTTCGCAGGTCATATTGTTTGCAGTCGAACACCTGTTGGTACTTATCGGCAGGCGTAGCACACCAGAGTAGCATTACACTTAAGCTTTGTGGGTGTTTAGGTATTTTAAACAACTACAATAATGAACCTGAAATGTGATTTATTTTTTGTAAATCATACTTCATTAACTGCAAAACAACACAAAATGAGAATTTTTCTCATCATGATTAAATTCTGTTGTGGTCATCAAACGTTTATGTTGTTTGGCAGGAATGAATCAGTCATCCACCAACCTGATTACACTTGAACTTGGCTTTGTAAATATGAGCAGTAGCCATATTTCCATTCAATTGTCAGGTGAATTTTAAGCAAATTTTTGAAATGTCGCAAAAAAGTAATGCGAATTAGGCCCATTTAATTGGTTTGGACCAAATAAACTTTGCTTGGCTACAGCGTAGTTTGGTAAGATGTTTGTGCTATAGTCTACATGTGGCTGTAATCCGCCAGTAAACAGAGTAGAAGAAGTAGAGGTTGCGAACCAGAAACAAAACAAGTCATCGTACCCATGTACGAGAGAATAATTGAGAGAGGTCTTCAGGAATTTGTTTAGATTGGGCAAGTATTAATCGTTCTTTTGTCAGCTAATGTTGACCATGTTTCATGTTGTCCAGAGATGAAGACAAGCATTCACACGTTGGGAATATCCGAGAAGACGCCTACAATGGAAACAGCTGACTTAAATGTTGGCGACGTCAGAACTTATTCTGCAAAGTCATTTCCAAAATCCATTTAGCGCATCAACTCTTTTTCGACAAAGAAAAATACCACCTCAAGGGAGCGTGAAAACCTTTTTTCACAATTGAGGAAGTTTTATCGAATTTTGCCGTTTCCATACAGCTTTTCTAATGCGATACTTAAAAAAGTGAGTAAAAGTATATGAATGGAAACACGGCTAGTGCTGCTCAGAGCAACAACATAATTGGAAAAAGATATTGGACCAAAAATGCAACAATGTACAGAAAGGTTTTACTTCATGAGAAACATGAAGTTTACAGGAACAAAGGCTATTCAAGGCTTCAGCCGGCTCCGCTGGTGCTGTATCAGAGCAAACAGCCTTGACATTGACCTCAAGTTCACTTCATACCGCACCACTTGAAAATGAGACAGTTATACAACTATTTCTCCGAAGAGTCTTGTATTAAACCACATTCGTGTAGTTCAGGGCTACTTTTCTAGTGGATTACCAAGATGTAAAAAAGCATCTTAATATAACGGTGTTTAAAAAGTTGGACAACAACATACGGAATATTAAATGCTAAGATAATCATAAATATCACATATTGTCACCCAGTTTGCTGTGAAAAGAAGCTGTGAGCGTGGAGCACATGGCGAGCAGAGAGTGAACTAGTCAGATTGCACTGATATGTGTCACACATTCCTCTCTGTCTGCTCAGCTCACAGTCACGATGAACGGAGCTCTTTGCAGCAGTCACTGCTGCAGCTCCGCTCATTTAGAGGGAAAAGTGACCTGCTGCCAAAAACTGACTCAGTTAGATGAAATGAGAGGAGCTTTTTAGCCTCTCTTTTTCATCGGGCAGCCGCTCCAAATAATTAAAATGAGTCACAGAACTGGAGCAGACCGGACCGGGCTGCCCTTGTCCTTAAGCGACTCATGTGTGTGCATCACTTATAGAAAATAGCTGTGGACAGAGAGGCAAACTGGCATGTATTGATAAATCTCTTATCTAGATATGACTTTGCATAGAAGAGAAAATAGAGAACAAAAAAAAGACAGTTTCAAAAACAACAGGAACTGTGGCGTTAGGGAGGCTGCTTCTAGGAGAGTAAAGAAAAGACAGATACAAATACACTTTGCTGATTTGTACCATGTGGAGGGGGAAAACTGTATGTGTATGAGTGTGTGTGTTCAGTCAAATGTTGGAGTAACAGCATGGGTGGAACTAGTAAGGGTGTGGTGCATCCCCTTTTTCCTATTGGCTGATCGCTGACAGCTGAAACCGTTAGCCTCAGCCAGGGACAGGACCCTAATGACTCAGAGGGGATTCACTGCTCAGAGAGGAGAGGAGAGGAGAAGGTACAGAAACTGAAAGAATTAATCTACAACAGAGTTTACAACAAAGAGAGGAATGAAAGAGCGATAAAAGAAACCGAAACTGAATCATTTTTAAGAAGAAACTGACTAGGGAAAGATAAAGTGAAGAGACAGTACATCCCCCAGCATCACCAGATTGTCAGATTAAGAAAGAAAGGAAGTAAAGATGAATTTGGATGACGTGAGTTTTGATAAGTCTCAGAACGTACCAGAAAGTAGTTAATTCTCTCCTTGAGCAAATACCGCCTCCTCTCACGTCTCTCCCCCATGTTTGCCAAAACTCAAAGGCCTGACAGAAGACTCAGCCTCGCTCCAAATCTTCTCACGTCATCTCAAATGATAATTAGCGTGAGATTGAAGTATGAGTTTTGTAGAACATTTTGATTTCTGTTCTTGCTATCTCATAAAAACAATGCAGAAGATGCATACGTAAGAGCGTCTTTGTGCAACATCAACAATTTGAAAATCTAATAATTTATGTGTTGTGTAACACTGCTCTGTTGTGCTCTCGCTTGTCGCGGAGCCAACGCAAATCCTATCAACATTTCAGCAGCTCCCACTTTGTTATTTTAAATATCTTTTGTGGCTTTCATCAAATTGTCATTTGGACACAACTAAGAGTGTTGCCAGGGGACAATTTGGACTCTGTTTTATAATGACGTGTGTGTGTGTGTGTCTGTGTGTCCTTAGATCTTGTTTAGCCACCTGGCCATTCCTGTCCATTCTGCTGGATTCAGCTTTACAGACACCAGCTGGGGTGACCGACCATGTTGTTTACATGTCTGTCTAACTCAAGGAGCAAATACAGGCTAGGGGAAATGCCCACCGGTCCGGTCCGGACCAGACCAGACCAGACGGATGGATGGAAGCTTTGGGAACATGAGCTGAAGTCCTGACATGTCTGGCAACCCATTTAGGATAGGAAATTTGTGTCAGCAGTGGGCCATGCTACACCTGAGACGTTGATCAAATGTTGGATTGGTTGAGTGTTTTTTGATATTGTGCTCCATTAATAGCTGAAGTCTTTAAAACAGTATTAACCTACTCAGCTAAACATAGCATCTTCCAAAAGATGTGTTCTTGAAGGTCATTAACCTCCCAACAAACTGTAGCTTATAACTGATATATCTGAGAGAACACAACAAATGAGAAGCCTCTGGAATGGGTTGTCATACTGAAAAATGACCAGACACGAATATCCGATATGGATATTTTTGTTTTCCCATTTAAAATCTTTTATCCATAATGAAACAGCAAAAGGGAACAACTCAGTTCTATAGATGCTTTACGCTGAAGAGCATAGATCCTCATCACTCATCTCAGCTCTTTACAATCACGCTGCTGCTGCTGCTGCAGGGTCGTTTTTAATGTCAGCTCATATATAGATAGACTAATCAACAAGTGTCCCAGTCCTATTTTGAGCAAGGCTAAAGAGAAGTTTTTATGAGTTCTCCTCACCTTAAAGAGGGTTTATGTCTTTTGATGGTGCAACAGCAGATCTAAAGGCTACACATGAGTATAAACCCAAAATAGCAAGGGAGCAGAGTGCCTCATGCCCATCAACATACATTTATTCAGCAACTTGAATGCAGAAAACATTGAGATGTATGGACATCAGCATACAGTGAGTGTTAAAATGTGTTTTATGATGCATGATTATGATTTAACTGCAGTTTCATTTTACTTCAACTCCATAGTGGATCTAGTTTGGGCTTTTCCACAACTAACCCACTAACAAAACCCCTTGCAGGCTTGTAAATGTGTACTTTCCCCTCTGAAGTATTGTACAACTTGCCCCATTTTACTGTGTGGATAAGGCCACCATGCTATTTTAGGAGTCAGTGGGCTATCACTTAGAGGGTGTTAAACAGAGGGATCTAGGTTAGAGAAGAAAGACCATGTGGTATTTGGAAACTACTGTTTGCACAACACCAGTGATGCCCTAGAAACCGTATAGGCTGCACGCAAAGGCTACATGTTTGACCCACAAAACAGGCAGCTGTTGTAAGAGTTTGGGAATATGGCGATACTGGAAGCATAGTCATTGTAGGAGCATCTGCATTACACACCTATGAGGAGACAGCTATATTTCTTACAGTAAAGAGGAAGGTATGAGGGGCAGGCAGACAGGGAGTTGGTGTGACGGAGGTAAAAATTGTGTAAAAAAAATATATTTTTGAAACAGAAGGTCATCTTCGTGGTAGGCGAGATTGCAGAGGACAATGTATAATTTGCGTGGAAATGTGCATCCAGTCAAGGGGAGGGTGGCAGGAGTTTCAGATTAGTGGCAGAGGTGGAACAAGTGCAGAGATGGAGGTGGAGGGACGGGCAGACAGGGGGTGAAAGGGTTTAGAGAGGTTGGCTGAAGGATGGGGAAGAGGCGGCAGATTGGATGTTTTGAGGCAGAGGGGGGTGAAATAACAGTGAGAAGCGACTGGGAGGCTCAGACATGCTGCCCACCAGACAGCCCGCCCTCTGCAGGCCCCGCTGCACCTGTTGTTTTTCAGGAGCGAGACACCCCGCGGGAGGGTGGGAGGGGGGTCTGAGTTTGAAGGAGGGGTGTCTTTTGCTGCCTGTGACTCAGGAGAATCTGAGCAGGCACGTCTAGAGAGGGAGAGCTAAAGCTGAGCAGGGACATTGCGAGAGAGCTAAAGGAGGGGGGAGGGGAGCTATGCTGTGAGTCAGCCGTTGCTAAAAAAGGAAACTGAGCGACTTCCACGGGGGACCAGCAGGGTAAGATAAGACAAGTGGTGAAACAGCACTCCTCGGCCGGGCCTCTCATTCCCTTGAAACAGAACATAAGGTGACCAAGGACTTTGGGGAGGGACTTGCATAAAAAGCACATCAGGTTTCACCTTGTATAATCATGCTTGACCTGGTGGCTTGCCAGTAGATATCATATTTTATCTAGCATTTAATATAGTGCTTAATAACGAACATGAAAAGGGACTTTAAAGTAACCAAATCACCTGGGATCTCGATTTCCAAGAGATGTTAACATCATTTTGTTTCCCCGTCTGCCTCTGTTCTGTTATTTAATGAGGAAGATGCTATATTAAGACACAGCAATTAATGCAGACATATAATCAATTCACCACGTAACTTAAGGTATTAACTGTAACATATTTGCGGTTTACATGGTGGCATTTCAGCTTCTTTTTTTAGGGCTAGAACAGGATTTCACCCACTCTGTTCTGGAGCTGGATCATCTGTGACATAACAGAGAGAGAGAGAGAGCGAGTGTCACTGATGAAAAAATATCTCACATTGCTCCCCTCGAGCTCTCAGAATAGAGCAGAGCACACACCATTGCTCACCATGGTGAGGAAATGGAGTAATCGGAGTTGCATAGCTTCACTTTATGTTGCGTGGTACATTTTGAACATAGAGGCGAGTTGGTAATGTCAGGTTTTTCTCCTTGGGTCCGTGTCATGCATAGTGTCTAAAACCATCAGTCTTCCTCACATCATGGTTATGATAATAAGAAATGCCAACTCATGTAGTGTTACCATAACTGTCGAACCATCATTTCAAACACATCTGGTGATGAGATGGAAACTTTAGAAGTGAAAGAAAACAACGTGGATGCACGAAATACAGCAGATGACAAATGCTGGGGAAAAAACAGAGAGAAGGGCATCTGTCCAAATGCAATGTGTCAAAAATGAACTATTTTCCTTGTGGCCTGGCTCTGACAAGATTTCAAAGTATTATAATCAAGCCTGACAAAGCGTTCTGTTTACCTCTGCTGGCTGGGATGGCGGTATAAGCAGTGGAGCATGGCAACAGTATAGCTGTAGGCTTTCTAATCCCTCTGCAGCCTGAATAACAGAAATCAAACTGACGTCATTCTCCACTGAGCTTCTTTTTTACATGAGCTCAGTTACAACGACCACTTTAGGGCTGGATTTAGTCAACGCCTCATCTTATGTCTCACAAGTGCATTTAGAGATTAAGATGCCCCAGTTTTGTACATACAGTACTTCTAATTGGACAATTAAAATGACACCTAATATTATCTCCAGTCCCTTGAACCTGACCCCTTCCTTTAACTGCATCTAATTTTGGCCATCGCTAAAAGAGCTGCAAAATGTGCAGTACTTTTCCCGACCGTAGTAACGGCAAGGTCTTGAACTTGTGGCGCTGTGTAAGAGCTGCCAACATGCCAGCGGAGTGCAGTGTTTGTGTGTGAAGGATGGCTGGAGGTGGAATGCTGACCATGCTGGGACTTTGGTATGGCAGGGATGGGAGTCCTGGCCTGGGAACATAGCACAGTGTCACTCTGACTATCGGGTTCCCGTCCATACTAAATATGGAGGGCCACACAACTGCCCGTACAGTTCCACTGAGGATAGTTAAAAGGATTTTCAATTAGCACCATCGTCATGAATTATACTCAGTCCATACTATTGCTACTGTTAGCCGCATCAAACTGTCCCTTTTTCTTTAAAAAAAACAATTTAAAGTTTGCACACTACTCAGAAAAAAGCGACACATTAGCGAGGTGAGGACAGCCTCTGGAGATTCAAGGCTGAGATTAGAAGAGGAATCTGACATCTGTCTCTCATGGAGAGTCAAACAGTCAAGCGACAGATACTGTTTATGTGCTGCAGCTGCTGTTAACATGAACGCACTGTATCAATATTCATTTAAAATGTTTTTGCACTGAAAAGGCATGTGCACACGTGTGTTGACAGAGATGAGATCCAGGGACAAAAGGTATCTGTGAGGTTCATCTTAATGTTCTCTCTCCGCTAAAGCAAAATGACAGCAGGGTAAATAAACAAAATGAAAGGTCTTGCTTTGTGTCATGGTAAGGCATTCTCTCTTTTTTTTATTGTGGTGCATTCAGCGAAGGTAAACAACTTGTTCCCGGCAAGGTCGAAAAACAGTCCGGCTTTCAGTGACGAAAAAGCAGCAGCCTCTGCTGTCAGCCTCCTCATGCAGAAGTGCTTCAAACTGGAACGAACCAGCTGCCAAGAAAGATCATGAAGAAAAGCCCTTGAAAAAAACAAAACATTGCTTTCCCCCTCTGCCTCTCCGTTCAGTCTATCTGTAGCTCTGTCTCTGTTCCTTTCTTTGTGCCTATAGAGAAAAACAGAGCGAGTCTGTACTCAGGACAGATGGCGAGCTGGATGCAGTGTGTGTGTGTGTGTGTGTGTGTGTGTGTGTGTGTGTGCGTGCGTGTGCGTGCGCGTGCGCGCGCGCGTGCATGCGGTGTGCGTGTGTGTTTGTGTGTGTGAGAGAGGAAGGCCTGATGGAAAAGTTCAGTGACTTTGATGTGCTTTCCTACAGGATGTATTAACTGAAAGCCTGCAAACACACACCTTTTAAAAGTCACTCTTTGAAGCCTCCACTCATTTGTTTTATTGTTACATCATGACCTTTGCTGCGCAGAATAATGTGTGAGCAGACTAGAAGGCCTTTTGCACATTCATCTACTGAAAGAGGAAAGTTTCTCTGTTCAAAACGTGCATGTACGAGCATGACTTTTGTGACAACACAAGTGTGGTGTAGACTTGGTGTAAACTCGAAGCCTCGAGCGCACATAACTGAGATTAAAAATACTCAGTCATTTGGCATAAATCCTGAGATTTGCTAAAATATTTTAAGTTCAATAAGTGAGTGATGTTGCAGATGAGTTTGCGTGGGTGAGATGATGAGTTTGAAGACAAGCTATGGCTTACGATGCTCAGCCAGTTGAGGTTGTGGATGTTGGTGGGGGTGCTGGGAAGATGGAGCATAGAAAGGCTATGATAAGGTATTGAGGATAGCCTATAGAGTGCTGTAGAGTTAATTTGGCAGGAAGGTTACGGTTTGGTTTGAGACTGGCTTGTGGAAAAGAATAGGTTAAATGATTTAATCATGTAAAGAGAAGAATTACACTGAATTGTTAATTATTATTTAACCATTCAACCAATTGGTTGAGGAATAAGCACAGAAAGAAAGGTGAATAAACTGATTTAGATTTTTGGAGAAATATGAAGTGTGTGTCAGCAATGCCGGGAAGTAGTGACCTTCCTTGTTGAACTTTTAACTTAATTTGGTAAATAAGTAAGGAACAATTAATGTTTGACACAACGCAGTGGGATTTGCAGAGAAGAATGAATGTTAATGATGAATAAACAGTAGCTCAAGTCTGTCAATTATTCAAGTTATCAGCTGCAGATGTCAGGCTGCCTCTTCAAAGGGTCAGGCTGTATGACATGGATGTTTCTAGTGGGATTTAATGATGCCAGGAAAACAATTAAACTTTGTATCCCTGTAAGCTGACACATTATTATTATTATTATACTTCTCTGGCTTTAATAAAACAGAAGTCAGAAATTACTCAGATACATTTATTAAGTGATATCCCTGTACATCTGTTCCTGCATGACATTTTCAGACCTGTAGTAATATTGGTTGTTCCATTGTTTCGAGGAATGTGTGGGCTTGCATGGATGCTGCGCTCCATGCCTCAGTGCAGATATGTGTGTGTGTGTGTGTGTGTGTGTTTCTATTATGTCACAGTGATGATGTGGCACTGGCAACCAGGCGTACGGGGGCCTCAGTCCAAACTTCCCCCTCCCCATCCGTGCTGAACGTGCCTGGTCACAGCAGAACCGCTGGATCACAGGGGCTTCTGGGTAGTGGGATTAGCTGGTGAGAGGAAACAGCTGAGGCCTGTGTAGCGTCAGCACTTGCTAATCAACACTCCCACCACACACACACATGCACATACGCCGCCCCCAATCTGTGCTCTCCCTCAATAATCCCCCTCCTCCTTTTTCTGCAGGGGTCAGACACCCACAAAGGCCCGGGCCCACAAAAGCCAAAGGGGGGGACCGAGGGGAGGAGGGGAGGGGACAAAGGCACACTGAAGTGCTTGGTCAAAGCTGACAATGCTGCTGAGTCATCACTGGTTGCTGGCTCAAACTGATAATTTGCAAAAATTCCCAGTGAAGTTGATGAGCTGTCACTTTGTATTTAACATGTCACAGTGGGATGAAATGTTTAGAAGCTGTTTTTCCTTTCTTTACACTCCAGTTACTGCCGGTTCCTGCGTCACAGAGGACATTTAGATATCAAAAACTGCATTATGCAACAGCAATGACATTCGTGCTCTTTCAGAGCATTGCGTTCCAGCTTGACCTACGAGACATACAGCGCAGCACAACGCATTCATTCACATCCGGCATGATCGAATTTGCCGAGCTCATTTGTGCATGCATGCTCGTATTTTCCAACTAAATCAATTAGTGACGTAGTACACAAATCGATGCGCTACGAGTTAAATTGATTGACTCACCAAACAGACTGTTGAACATTATGAATAGGTCAAGTGTTGACAAACTGGTACCAGAATGAAAGCAGCCCCTGTTTAGAAATAGACTATGTTAAATATTAATGTGATTTATGACAATAAAATAACTACTTGCCAACATAAACATAACTTAAAGGCAAAACACATTTGTGCAAATCAGACTTGAGTGAAAAAAAGAGCTCAAAGTCAATAAAAAGTCTTTATCTTTTGCTTGAACATTGTTACAAAAGATTATAGAAAATTGTAAGGACATTTAAGTTTCGTGCTCCTCCATCATTGCTCTGCAGCATGCCCTTTCTTGTGCATGCATCTTTCAGCAGGGATCAATAAATCATGTGTTTTGTTATATGTGGACCGGTGACTGTGGCTCACTTGGCCCGTAGCCATTAACTCCTATCAGGTTTCACTGAGAGTTTCCTGGAGAGGGGCGCCGTGACTCATCCATATTTCTATTCAAAGGGCGCAACAGCTAAATTATGATTCAATATTTTTTTTATATTTTGACACACTGGGTCATAATTAGCATCTAACTCATCACAAATGCGTAAGTTTAATCAGATTCCAACAGCTAACCCTGCCTGGTCAGCATTAAAAGATATGCGTTGCATGCTATTTCAAAAGCAACTGTTTTTCTTAGACAAGAGACATTTGAGGAACATGACCTATATTATTGTTCTCCACCAATAAATCTGAAGCAGTCACATAATTCACATAAATTGTACTTAAACAAAGAGGAGAGTGCAGCTTTTCTTATCAGCTTTGCCCCTCCTCCTCTGACCTGAGGGATCCTTGCAGTGAACCCTTGGACACTTGTCAGAAAGACCAGTGTGGACATGTACAAACAGAAAGAAAAGAGGCCATGTTTGTCTCAGTTTTGGAGACAAGAGCAGATATTTTTATCTCTGACGTGAAAAACTGGCACATGCCCTAAAAACAAAGTGCAAAGTGTAAAAACTGCATTTTTCAATGAAGTAGCAAAGTTTTGCTGTTCAATGAAAGGCCAGGTGCAGTTTTTAAACCACCTCCTGGGGCAGTGTTGCACTATTTTTGAGAGGATAATCTGGGTCCAGCAAAGTGGCAACCTGTTTGCTTCTAATCTGAAACTGTCATGACCCAAATAAAATAGATTTGGGGTAAAGCGATGGGTAATGATTAATCATTTGCAGCTTCATTTGAACGCTGTTTGCTTTTCAGTTGAAGGGATGTTTTGTTGTGTATGCTTTATCTTCACTAATTCAAGTACATTTATTTATACATTATAGTGCATAGGGTGCACTTGTGTAATTGTGTTGCACAGAAATCCACACATCACAGTCCATTGTAATTTAGAACAAAACGTTTATTCAAATCAAAAGGAAGAACTAGACAAAAGGTTAAACCATTCAGAACGTAGTATATTCATAGAATATCTATACATCGTCATGATTGACAGACAGAAAAAGGTCAAAACAAACATACAAATGGAGAATGAAGAAAATTCAGTGAGTGATATTGCACTTTGTTTCTAAAATGTTTCAGATCCCATCTCCCAGGTTCTTTATCTCTGAACATTTCAGTTCCTGCCTTTTATTAAGGTCAGGAGTTTAGCTTAGTTTTGACACTGGACTACTCTGCGGCCCAAGCAAATGGACTATGGAATTGACCAACCTGAAACAAATATGTAAGCTTATTCATTACCGTGTAGCGCGATTCAGTTTCCCTAAGATAAAAATCCAAACAAAGAACTGCAAAACAAATAGATCAGGATAGTTTAATGTGGAAGAAGCTGTTTGTCTGCTATCCCATGTTACCTAAATGTTTCTCAGAGGGTGGGGAGGGTGCTGATCAACAGCTGCCCCCCCCAGGCCTGAGGGCGATCAGACTAACTCAGGAAGGTTGCTTGTTAAACTCGGAAGCAAACTACATCAATGCCCAGAAATACATGGAAATAAAATAATAGTCAACCCTCATCAGCTTCAGAAAAATAACACAATCGAGAGGCCTGTCCAGGATGTCATTTCTTTAAAACACTTGCTTCTAAAAAGGACTTTTTTTTTTCCTCTTCCCTTTTTGTCCTTTTTTGAATAAACATGGAAAGATCTAAAACATACAGATATGTACAAACATAATAAAAAGGAGAACAATAGTTAAACGTAGACACTGAAAAATGAAGAATCATGATCAGGTCTTTTCTGTGTCAAGGCCACTAAGATAAGATCACTTTAATAATCTGCAGCTTGTCGATTACTGTCAGAAGCTGTATATTTAGTTGCCAGCTGGATCTCGATAAGAGCGTGCACACACACACACGCGCACGCACACACACGCACACAACACATACAAACTTGTGTCAGCTAAAATGTAAACTTTAAAAAAAAAGTCACTAATCTTAAAAAAAAAAATTAAATAATGCATTAAAGTCCTACACAACACTGCTTTACTGAAAAATCCTCTAGTATAACATGGTTAGTACCAAATGGTTTTTCTCCAGACCTTCACCATTGAATGCTTTTTTTTTATTATTATTATTTTCTTATCAAAAAAGTGCTGCTTTTCTTTTTTTTCCTGACTATGTCAAACCTCTGTTGCAACTGGTCTTTTTGTGTTGAATGAGTTCGAAAACCAATGTATTACTCATGTCAACCTACTACTACTTGTTCTGACCAGTCTGAACAGAGGTTTAGCAACGTCCCCAGCTTTTCATTTGTGCTGGGTTTGCTCCTTTAACGCAGAAGCAGCGTCACTCCTCTTTTTCCTTCTTCTTTTTTTTTATAGCGAGCATTCTGGCTTCACTGGTCTGGTAAAATCTAACTGTTGGTTGGATGAACTGGGCAAGTGCAGCAGGACAAAAAGGGAATGTGATAAATCTCAGAAAGCTGCCTTGCTTCTCTGCAGTCTATTCTCTCATTTTGGTAGTTTTAAAAAAAAAAAAAAAAAAAGTCATTATTTTTAACAGTGCAATTTAAAACAAAAAAAAAAACATTTTTTCTCTTTTTTTTCCAACCATTTGGCAAGTGAGACGACCACCTGAGACAGTGCTTTTTGGGCAGTTATGCAAGCCTGGCTTGCCCTGAGATAAGGAGTAGAGGGGCTGCAGGTAATTAGGGTGAGGCGAGTCCCTCCGCAATGTACCACCCTCTCCGATCACACACACACTCACACACACAGACTCACACTTTTCTCCTCAGCTACAATTTGAGTGGCAAATGCAGGTCTGCAACCCTCCTAGTCCAAATCCAGAGCAACCTCAACACAAAAAAGGCTAAAAGCTATTCTACGATTGGAGCTAAATACAAAAACAACAGAACTAAACTAGAAGAGGAGGGAAGCCACACGTGGATCCAAGCTGAGGAGGCAACATCTTAAAGAGCTTCCAGATGGAGATAGTGTGCTGCAGTTGTTTGTAAAAGTCCAGTCTAGTTGTTGTAAGTCACTGAGGAAATGTCATAAGGAGAAAAAGAAATATCTTAAAACAAATTCAGTGCATTGTTCTTGTCCTTGTCAATCTTTCTTTTTTTTTTCCAAAATCCTGTTCTCAGCGTTGCTCAAAGTTATATGCAGATAAAAGTCTTAAAAGTTAAGCCTGCAGTCTCATATTCTTAGTCTGGCGCAATACAAGGCTGGAACCAAACTATTAGTGATTTTTTTTTTTTTTCAGTTCTCATTAAACAGAGCCACACAACTCAAGTAAAGAATAAAATGTGCAAAACAAAAATCCAAAAATGAGGCAGGAGGACCTAGTCTTTGCTCTGTTGTTGACTGCTGAATGCTCTCATTCATACAGACTATATGGTGGTTAGAACGTTGTTATTTTCTCTCTCTTCGTTCCGTTTTCTTTAGGCGATTCTGCTGAAGTCGGGACATGATTAGTCCTGCCCTTTGTGTGAGAAGCCATGTCCTTATGTGCCATGAGTACAGAAGAATCAAGGGGTTAAAGAAGAGCTTGGTAGGGCTGAGGCTCGCTGATTCTTCATCGTCAATACTATCGCCAGGGCTCTCGCTACCAGTGGGGTTTAGTCACAAAGACTGAATATGTGTTCATCTGTATACATCCCGCCCTCAGCAGGCTGACACAGGAAGGAAGCGATGCCCCAAACTAGTGACTCCTATTTCTCTCGCTGAGGGAAGGCAGGAACAGATTTGTCCAACCCAACTCAACTGTCCAAGTCTTTGTTGGTTGGTTGGATGCTTTGTTTTTCTCTTGATGGCAACAGCGTTGTGTGAACGTCGCTGTTGGAGAAAAATAAACAAAGCTGAGCCTTGCAAGCAGGTTTTCTGTAGAGATCCCCAAGTCGGTCAGGGGGAATTTCAGGAATACCCTTCAGCGTGATGGACAGGCGTCGAGCCGGCGCTCCTCTGTGCGTCTGGCATGATCTGGATTAGGATCGATCTGGAGTGGGGGAGGAGAAAAAGAGGGTTTATATATTGAAACATTTATTTAATTTAGTCTGTAATAGAAATATACATGGACTAATGCTTAATTTGGTGCTTACCTCAGAGTACAGAGGAGGAGGCTGGAAACGGAACTCGTGAATGTAGGCGAAGAGAGGTCCGTCCAGCTCCTCGCGGGCTGCTGGGACGTCCAGACTGCTCCGCCTTTGCTCTTCTGTCACAATTTCTGCATAGCTTGGAGGAGCTGCAGAGGAAGAGCGAGCCACAGGTTAGCATTCTTGGAAAGTATAATCAAGGAATAGTTATAAATCTGTATCGTGACCTTAAGATCCGACCCTACCTTCAGGCCTCTCGGGCAAACCCATGCCCAGCCAGCTCATGCTGCACTGGCTGCTGACGCTGGAGGTACGGGAGCCGAAGGGGTGGAGGGGGATGGTCCCGATGACCAGGGGCAGGTTCAGGGACAGGTTTATCGCCCCAGGTATGTCCACGTAAACCTGACATGAGGACACCACAGCAGGTTAGAATATGCAAGTCATTCTGAGGTGGAATAAATGTGCTGCAAACTAGTAAATGAAGGGGCTTTGGAGCTGAAATGAAACAGCTTTTTAATCCTTTATAAGATAAAAAGAAAAGCATGTTAGTCTGGACTAACTGGGTTGTGCAGTCGTTCAACAATATGTGGGTCAATGACTTGAGGTCGGTTGCTTATGCAAGGTAGAGCCCGCGCCTGGTGGCTGTCTGTTCGCAAGGTAAAGAGGTTATAAGCACCCTCAAGGCAGGTGTTACCAAAGATATTCTGGGCTAATGCTCTTAGCAGCATGTGGAGATAACACCTGGTGCAATCCAAGGCCCAGATTTGGCAATGCGAGCTGAGTCAGCCAGGTCCTTTACCCTGAGGGAGTTGTTGTTGGCTTATTAGGAAATATTGATTCTGTACCGATAATGCTGCTGAGTAATGGTGATAATAAGGACAAGAGGAGACTGTAATGAGGGCAGAAAACACCTATTTGTCTATGCCAATGATCTCTGGCAAACAAAAAGAAGAAAGGGGATTTGTGTTAAATGGGGTGAGAGTGGCTCAGATACAGTAAGACAGCACTCACCATGAGGGAGTACTCCACTCTGATGATGCTGCAGTCCAGGATGGAGGGCGAGACGGGTGGGATCTTCAGCATCTTGCCACTCCAGGTCTCCGTTTTGCCCGAGGACAGAGACTCTCCGCGCAGGTTGGCCACCAGCTGCTTGACCTCCTTCATCTTCCCTTTGGCATAGAAGGTCTGGGTCTGGTAGATGGCTGCCTTTGGCACCACCATGCGGGACGAGCAGTTCTCAATCTCAGCAAAGATCTGGATCGACTCTCCTACAGAGTCAGAAAAAGGTAGAGGAGAGGTTAATTGAAGTTTCTCTACATTTCTTCCAACGGTTAATCATCTTTTGTGTCGTTACTGATCAATGCAGTGATCTGCACAGTATGATACTTCTATTAACTTATTAATACATGACTAACAGGGTTATCAGTTGCATTATGAATCATTTACTTATTCTCACCTGGGGTGTATCCCTTCCTTTCAATTTTGGCACTTAGGGAAATAGGACCTGAGGTGCAGAACCAACAGCAAAGCGTCTTGTCTTTCGTGCCGGCCTGTGGTGACTTAAGGACAAAGAAAACAGATACTGTACGTTAGAGAATATCTGGAGATGTTTTTTCTTCATATTCCCCACCACAAAAGTTGGAAAAATGGTTGATAATAATGTACAGACTGTACTCTGTTCCTGCTATGCATTCAGACTGAGTCTCACCAAGTACAACGACTCAGCCAATTGAAAGACATATTAAAAACTTACCAGCAATAATGGAGTGTTGATGTCAATGTGCTCAAAGACTGTAAATTCCTTCTTGGTCTTCATGGGCAGGAGCCATGGCCTGTGGAGTTCTGCCTTTACCCAATAGCGCACACTGCCATGCTTCCCTTCGAAAGAGGTAGCCAGAGGTCTACAGGAAAGAAGAGAGGAGGAAAAAAAGAAGAATTATATTAACTGTCAAAAGCTCACATAGAATATTTAATTTCTGACTCAAGTTGTAGTATCGAGACACTCACGTCTGTGGAAGCTCGAGGCTGAATGCATACTCATGTCTTCCTGAATGGATAGTGGTGAGTCCTTCCTCCGAGTTGTCATCGTCTGAAAAACAAGGAGGACAATATTCCAAACACATGTATACCATACCTGGGCAAAATGCTCTACGAAGGCATCTGAAAGTCATACCAAAAACACAGGGTGGGGGAGACAAAGAGAGAATAAACGGATTTTACTATCATTATCTGTCTGTAAAAAAAAATAAGTAATATATTGAGAGATGAGCAGCAGACTAAGAGCACACCAAAAGAAGTTCTTTGAGGTGCCAGAAACTGAGCGTGCAAGAACAAAAGCTACATCCCAGAGACGCCATATGATGGAAATACATTTCCATCTATTATGGGGGAAACTGAGCTATATGGGGCAACAATAAAACCCTAATCTGTCTCACTTAACAAGGACCAATTTGTTTTCCATTCATCTCTGGAAAACAAGAGGGCATCTTTTTTTTCCAGAGAGAGGAGAGGAGATTTTGCGTAGTCAAATTGCTCATAAAATGTAAAAAATATGTTTTATTTAAAACAACAAAAGTGCATTTTGAAGAGCTAGGTCGACAGGCCGGTTGTGCTTCTGCCAGCTCAGCACTCCCTCCCCCTAGCAGCAGCAGCAGCAGCAGCCGTGTGGTAAACAAGTGCAGAGCTGTCAGTCAAACCGGCAGACTCCAGCAGGAGGAGACCGGCCTAAACCGGTGTGAGCAGCTTCCCACAGCAGCTCTTGCTCTCATTACGCATTCACTGTGCGACGCCGCAGTCACTACTAACAAGCCTGTTCCGGCACACACCGACCACCAACTACCGCAGTTTGCCACCGTTTTTATCCATTTCAGCACCACAGTTTGCATACAGAGAGAAATGTAGCTTTGAGTCTCTGAGCATAATTTTTGGCGTAAAAAAAAACGCTCGTTTGCAACAAAGTATCTCCTCATTTGCTGCATTGGTTACAATTTGCCTTTGAAATGCAAAATGCCTAACAGTCGAGCAGGAATGACAGCTATAGCCAAACAAACCCAGTTCACCTGCTGCTACACTTAAAGTAGGCTGCTGCAGAGTTGACCACAAACTATTTGTCCATTCAATGATATAAAGATGTTGCAGATGGACGCAAAACAACAAGCAAACCATTAAATATGCACACACAGGCGCTCACAATGGGTGCTTTTTTTACCATCAAAAACAAGCAGCAACCATTCTGCAGATAAAATGACGCCAATATGTCTGAAACACACAACACTGCTGACAATTAAGCAATGCTACGTCATATTATAGTCCAGCAAAAACACATTTATGTGCAGAAGAAACATATGCAATGGAAACAAAGTATCAGCTTTTGCAGCTTTACTGTTTTTTTTATATATATATATATATTGTATCAAACTGCATGTACTCCTCATCCTATTTTTGCAGGTGTTTTTCTTTAATTAAAAAGTTGCAGAATTTGCTGTCACTCTCTGCAAAGAGGGTG
The DNA here is from genome assembly GCA_916701655.1 of Sebastiscus albofasciatus. NCBI lineage: Eukaryota > Metazoa > Chordata > Actinopteri > Perciformes > Sebastidae > Sebastiscus > Sebastiscus albofasciatus. Next base: position 28,208 of record CAKAOI010039249.1, read on the forward strand.
ATGTCATTGGCCACACACATGAGCACCTCAGCCAATGACAGGAGGGGGTTCAATGCTCTTAGCTCCGCCCCCTCCCTGGTCCAGTTTTCTGAACAGGATTGAACCGCTTTGAACAATAGGGTGGAAACTTAAGAAAAGCTACAAAGAAACAACCAAATATGATGCGTTTCTGCATTGAAAATGTCTAACAAAGACACAAATGAATAGCTGCATATTACTCCATCGCCCCTGTGTGTCAAAAATATAATATAATTCTTGCTTTACGCATGAAATACTATGAAAAATAGAGATGCCCGAGCTGCTGTCATTCATTCTGACACCTTGGACACAAACAAGTAAGGCTGGAGCTCTATGAGAATCACTGTCATAAAAACTAATTTATACCAACATCACCATGTAAAAGAGGCTATAATATACAAGTCAAACCAATTTTTTCTATTGTATATTATTTCTGACATTAACAGTATCCTCCAGTGAACCGATACTGGATCCAGCACAAAGAGCATCTTACAGTCAGTTTCTTTTAAAACTTCTGCTATAAAAAATAAAAAATAAAAAACACACTCTTTCTCTTACCTCTCTCGTGCCCAATTAAAATATCTTTGTGATTGAGATATTCCACTTCTTCTGTGTAGTTTTGCGTGTAGGCAGTGTTGGATCCAGCGTTTCTCGATTCAGTCCAACGAACTTTAGCAAATCCTTTCGCGTGGATTTTGAGAGATTTCACGCGGATCTCTCCGGTGACTTCGATGATCACCCTCCCTGAGACGCAGTCCCCGCTGGAGAAGACGGGGACATTGCTGTCATTGAGACAGTCGTAGCTCACTGTGAAGCTCTTTACCTTTCCTAGCACCATGGTGGAAAGAGATGAGGCTTTACAGAGAGCTTGAAATTAAAAAAAAAGGAGCCTATGAAAATATAATTTCATAAGAAAAAAAAAGGGGATATGCAGTCTTTTAGACACTGATCAGTATCTCTGCCCTGCAAAAAGCAGGAGGCACGATCAGTGCTTTCTTTGCGAGCAGTTCATTTGAGATGGTGTTGATGGCTGAATAACAGCAAAGGATGCTGTTATCGTCCGCCTCTCTCTCCTAGTTGGTCTCCAGTCAAAGACAAGGAAACCCCCGTAGCTCAGCTCACTTTAAGCGACGGGGCTGTGTGAAAAACAACCTTGTGCGCATGCGCAGCGCATCCTCCTCAGCTGCCCCCTCCTTCCGCCTCCTCCTGGAACAAGAGGCAGAGAGAGAAGTGTGGCAATGAGCCAGATGACAAGTTTGGTCAAACAGCTGAAAGACTTGCACAAAGAAATATTCACCAAACTAGTTTTTATATGTGAGATTTTACAGGTCATTTATTATATTTTTAAACACACTAATACATCTAACCATAAAGTATCATTTATGCTTATTCACACACTGTAAACAATTGCTGTTAATTTATAGCAGGATTTCAACAGTATTAACCTGTTATTGCTAAAAACAGTGCTTAACTGTTAATACACAAGAAAACCTGTTAAATACGCTCATTTTTTTAACTATAATGCATTCTTAAAAAACAGCACTTTACTGCTGATCAGGTGTCTAAAGTATCATCAGTAACAGTTTCATGCAGTATTTTTTTTTAATTCTGGGACCTGATCTGCTCATGTGAGGCTTGTACATTGTACATGATTGTAAAATCAGTGAATTAGCTCTGTTCTTCACTCACATGTTCTGGTTTGCATTCGGTGCTTGTAGCAGCTATAGACAGACATTTTGGGAAAAGTGTCAACAAGTCTATTATAGCCTTTTTCCACTAACAAGTGCCTTTAATTGTATTTAGTGTGACTATTCCTATGTCTGTAACCTGCTAAGTCTATTCATCTATAGGCAAAAAATAATGTTTGTTAAAATGTATGTAAAAAATAAATAGTGCATTAAAACAAATCAGTAAGATAATGTAAAAGAAAGGTAAAAAACAGCTATATAATGTATCTTTAAACAGTAAATTAATTGTAAAATACTGTGAAATTAATAAAAAAAAACAGTTCAAACTGTATTTTTCATTAACAGTACAAAGCTGTAAATTTCAGCGACAGTATAATGATGTTAATTTTACAGTAACATAAAGGCAACCCTGCTGCCAGTTCTGTACTGTTATTTTACTGGGAAATTCTTAACAGTGCAGGCTTTTCATTCAGATGACAAGTTTGGTCAAACAGCTGAAAGTCATTTATTATATTTTTAAATACACTAATACATCTAACCATAAAGTATCATCCAGGCTTTTCATTCAGAGATGGATATGATGAATAAGTTTGCTGATTGCACTAGAAACACATGAAAATACACATCTTTATAATAGGTGATTATATGATAACCATTCATACATGGTCAATCACATCAGAATCCTTTAGCTTCCAGCCTAATGTCTAGGCATATAAGTGTCTAACATAATATCCAGGCACACTACATACAGCACTACAGACAACAACAGAGCTAAATCTTTCATGATGCCTGCAGCATAGACCATGTATTGCTAGATATACTATGTAACCCTACGATTTAAGGCGGAGCATACTTCCAGAAAAGCTTTCTATATATTATTTATTATTATCATGTATTGTTTTTGTGTTGAGATTAAAATGATCCATGCACATAGGCTATGGGGGTTGGGATCTCTCATTGTGTTGAACTCACAGTTTGCAGAAAAACAACTCTGAGGCTCAAAACGCCATCTGGTGGCTTTTAAAGCGTCTTAAAATGAGCTGCAGCATCACCTGTTGAATCATACTGTAACTCACTGTGCTTTCAACAAATAATTCTTGACTGTAAAACAACCCTTTCAATTATAATTCATTGTGATTATTTACTTGCAAGGCACCACATATATTCAGGAATACAATTTGCAGATAATGAGCATTTAAGTTGCAGGAAGTAGGTGAATAATATCTGTCTGTGGAGGTCCATGGTTGCAAGATTTAAAGCGAAAAACAGTGCCACTGGGTGGCATCTGATTAAAACTGAATGGTGTTTAATTAAAACTCATCATTAAAACAATTAAAAAACAAATCATATTCCATGCTACCTCCTATAATTTAAAAAGTGCACTAAGTGCACTCATATGAGGTGTGGTTTCACCATTTATTAGCCTAACTAACTAGATAGTTGGTCACAAACATTAAGACATGCATCTTTGTGATATTACTACTATACAGTGAGCCAACAGTATGTAGCCCAGTTGAGGTCATGACAGTGCCAACTCAACAAAATTGTGCAAGCATAGATGTTTTGTTAAACGATGAATGCTGCCCTCTAGAGTTTCCACTTTATCATTACATGTTCATCATCTTCATTTTGAATTCTACAAGAAAACTCTTATTTTGAAAACGTAACCAGGATGTTTACACCAAGCCTCTAGACAGGACAGTAAAGAGGAACTCTTTTTCATACAGTCCAGACAAACTTCTTCCAGCAAATCACCAAATTTAAAGGCGGTCATGCGTAATGTAGTATTGGCTTTGATTGGCCTGTTTCAAATGTATGGTCAAAGTTTGTGCCAAAATGGAACCAAACCCAACATTGTGATGGTGATGAGTGATGCATTTGTAAGTATGAATTAAGTTACATTACAGTGCTTTACTTGTGTATATTATTGCATATTGTTTATTTTTTTTATGCTAAAGATTAAACACCATACAGAGATGCTTTATATAGCAGATTTAATCCTTATTTTTAATTGTTTACCTCAGTGGCTTTAAAAATGTTTCCTCTTTCTGCAGGATGGGCGTTTGACCTTTGATCCTGGCAGCAAAGTTGTGCAGCTGCCATATGTAAACTACCTCAGGGAGCTTGGTGCCACGTTCCTCAATGCTTACACCAACTCACCCATCTGCTGCCCCTCGAGAGCAGGTAAGTTATTCACTAAAAGGCACCGAGGACTTCCCTTTAAAGTGAAACTAGAAAGATATTGTAGTAATGATGTCTTTGTTCCCCAGCAATGTGGAGTGGTCAGTTTGTTCACCTCACTCAGTCATGGAACAACTACAAGTGTCTTGATGCTAATGCAACAACGTGGATGGATTTGCTGGAGGCGAATGGATATCTTACCAAATCGATGGGCAAGCTGGACTACACCTCAGGGAGTCACTCTGTTAGGTAGGCAGACGTCTGATTAATGCGGTGTCAGATAAGAAAACATCTTCACTATCCCTCCCTATTCATAAAACTATGATCAATAACGCACACACCCATACACACAAAAGAGGTGTTAGTGACTTACTGTATGAGTAATAAGTAATAGCATGCGTATGTGGGCAACTATCCTTCAGAACAGCGTGATTCATCTTTTTGGATGTTTGTCCTCGCGTGTTTCTTTCCACTTCCCATTTTTTGTGTCTCTGCCTGCATCTTATTGGTATCTGTGTAACTTCTGCAGTAACCGAGTTGAGGCCTGGACACGAGATGTTCAGTTCCTCCTGCGGCAAGAGGGCCGGCCTGTTACGCAACTCGTTGGGAACATGTCGACCGTAAGGATCATGATAAAAGACTGGGAAAACACAGACAAGGCTGCACAGTGGATCCACCAGAGAGCTGCATCCTCACACCAGCCCTTCGCTCTTTATCTCGGCCTCAATTTACCTCATCCCTATAAAACCGAATCCCTGGGGCCCACTGCTGGAGGATCCACCTTCATCACCTCACCATACTGGCTGAAAAAGGCAGGCGTTTTATTTCCCCATTTCTTGAATGTTTGCTCTCCATTATTCCAGAATTACATTGTATATCTTATATAAATCACTATAGTCTTATATATAAGTCTTATTTTACACACACAGGTGTCTTCTGAGCTCATCACTGTTCCTAAATGGCTGCCTACCGCTGCCATGCACCCTGTCGACTACTACTCCACCTTCACCAAAAACTGCAGTGGTGTTTTCACTGAGGAGGAAGTCAAAAGCATAAGGGCCTTCTATTATGCCATGTGTGCTGAAGCAGACGCCATGCTGGGTTAGTTGACAGCAGTAATTCACTAGGGGACAGACTCTTGAAGCAGGAGGTAGTGGGTTTGACAGCTGACTTTAACCCTCATCTTTCAGACTCACAGAGATGGCTCAAGTTCAAACCAAAATCTGTTGCCATGATAACTAAGGAGGCAACAACGAAACTGCAAGGAGCAGTTTTTTGTTCAGGTTCACAGATCCAGACATGTACTGAAGAAAAAAAAAACATTAGTCACCATTCTTACAGGATCCCCACATGGACAAAAATACAAGTACTAAAGTAAAGTAGTGTTAGAGACAGAGAGACTTTCTGTGACGGTGTTTGCAGCACAGCCAGTCTGGCTATAAAACAAGGCATAGTGTAACCGGCAACAGCAGGTAGCTGCTGTTTTTTTACCCTGCAGCATTACTGTCGATTCAGTGCAGCCAGTTAGAACATTTGTCTACTTTAACTTGAATTATTCTCAGAGAAACTTCCTTGAATAAATACAGGCTAAAAAATAGTAACTGCTTTTTATAGGCACAATGGTATGGTAAGTATATTTCTAGAGCTTGGTGAACAGTTAGATCCTGTTTACTGCTGCTTTATTCTGCCGTTGCTGTTTGAATAATGTGAACAATGAGTAAAAACAAAGCAGCAGCTCAATGCTTACTCTGTCTCTCCAGGCCAGGTGATTTCAGCTCTGAGAGAGACTGGCCTGCTTAACAACACCGTTGTAATCTTCACGGCTGACCACGGAGAGCTCGCCATGGAGCACCGGCAGTTCTACAAGATGTCAATGTTTGAGGGCAGTTCCCATGTCCCCCTGCTGATCATGGGACCTGGTCTGATGTCTGGCCTGCAGGTCAACCAGCTTGTGTCCTTGGTTGATCTCTATCCCACTGTGCTGGGTAAGCAAGTAGACAGAAAACATAGGATTAAAATGTCTGTTAAAGATTATAAATCATTAAAATGTCTGTTGAAAGGTAGAATAAAAGCGTTATAGGAGGGATTATAACTGTCTGCCTACTATCTGTAAAAGCAACAGAATAAAAACACCAGTAGATTTTGATTTTAGTATTTTAACTTGATGTAACACAACTTGGTTATTTTGCAGACATTGCTGGTGTTCCAGCACTAGGTATTCTCAGTGGCCACTCGCTCCTTCCTCTGCTATCCAAGTCCAGCTCTTTCTCCAAGAAGCAACATCCAGACTGGGTACTGAGTGAATATCATGGTTGTAATGTCAATGCCTCTACTTACATGCTGAGAAGTGGCCGGTGGAAATACATTGCCTATGCAGATGGTCTGAGTATCCCCCCACAGCTTTTTGGTGAGTTCCTAGCTTTAGAGAACTAACTTCAACCACTTAATCCTCATGTGCTTTCAAGAAGAAAAAAAAACAATCATAAAACTCTGACACTGTTTGACTTTTTTCTGTACTCTCTGTGTTTTGCAGACGTAACACTGGACAAGGACGAACTTCATAATGTGGTTCTCAAATTCCCAGATGTGCAGGCTCATCTGGACAAGCTATTGCGTAGTATTGTAGACTATCCACAAGTCTCTACAACTGTCCATCTCTACAATAAAAAAGCATTTGGTGCCTGGCGCCTTAGTTTGGGGAGAAACTACAGCCAGGTCATTGCTAACCTCAGGTGGCATGTGGATTGGCAAAAAGATGCATTAGCCAATGAGAGAGCTATTGACAAGTGGCTCTATGGCTCTTTGTGATATTTTGTTTTTATTGTTGTAATGATGGTTAACTTGTCATGTCTGTTTTTAATGAGCTGGACTCGAACTTTGATTAAACATGGACTCAAATCTTTGACAATGAGAGAGCCATTGATGGTTGGCTCTATGGTTCTTATTGATATTCATACTGTAACACTTATAATGATGGATAATCTCAGAGTATCCTTCTTAATGTCTTAGGCGCACACTTTGATTAAATCTGGACTTTTACATAATGTCATGTCTGAGTCTGATCATTTCGTACAGACTTTCAGTGGGACTTAAACTTATACGAAAAATAAATTATTTCAATTATGAAACCCCTTTCTCTTCCCAAATAAATTAATATTTTGTTCATTTTTGTATTGTTTTGTTATTTTTGCTTACACCTAAACTACTTGAGTTACCCTGCACTATATTCATTTTTAACAGTCTCTTCTGCACTATATTCACTTTTTTAATAGTCCTGTATCACAGCTGTTACCCTGCGTTATATTCAGTTTTAACAGTTTTCTTCATTTCCTTGTATTTTTATATCTGGTATATTTTTTTGTACTTTCCCAGCCAACATTTGTATGTGGGGCCCATGTGGGTAGTAAATGGGCTTAAAAATGGGCCCTATATGGGATTGTCCGTGGGTTCAATAATGACCCCATGCCAATTGCCCTTGTGGGTTTCATGCAGGAGTACACTGGGTGTTATGTGGGCCCAATCTGGGCAACATAAACCAAAACCCAGCTCCGGGTTTAAGTTCTATGTGGGAACTACATGGCCTGAAATATAGGTTGTAAGTGGGTTCATCCACAGTTTCCATGTTGGCCCCATGCACTAATTTCCCTGTAGTGACCCAACTAGGACCCACACGGGTAGCCCACATGGGGAGCCAATGTGGGACCTACTTAGTTGATCCAAGTGGGCCCCAGATAAGATGCCCATTTTGGGCCCATACCCACTTGGTACCCAGGTACCCCCAGCATAGCCCATGTGGGGCCCACATAACCATGTTGGCTGGGTTGTACTTTGCACTACTAACTTTTTTACTGCCTTTTTACTAACATGTTTTGCACTATGGAACTGTGATGCTGGAAACTTGAATTTCCCTCGGGATCAATAAAGTTATACTATCTATCTATCTATCTATCTATCTATCTATCTATCTATCTATCTATCTATCTATCTATCTATCTATCTATCCATCCATCCATCCATCCATCCATCCATCCATCCATCTGTACACACTTAAATGGACCGAGCTGCATTGACTGCGTGTAATCTTATTTTGAAAATCCAGAGGAGGTGTAGCTACGTCACTTTCACTTCCGTGTCAGCCAACAGGAGCAAGTTGTCAACGTAAACAGTGGTGGGTGTCCCCAACATTTGTTCACATTTGTAATACTTGCGTGAGTAAAACCTCAACCAACTTAATAAATAACATTTTACTGTGTAAATTAAGAAAAAACAGTTGTCATTGTGAAGTAGTTAACATAGTTTAGAGGCTTTGACAAGCACACAGCTAATGCTACACTGTATTTAGCTATTCATACAGACGCCTTGCATCAATGCTGCAAGTTCATCTACCTATGTGGTATACTATTTGGGACAAGTGATGTGACTGTTTCTTTGTTTCACTCAGATAAATACAAGATGTCTAATAAAGAAGTGAAAGCAGCACTAAAAAGTGCCAGAGAGGCAATAAAAAACAAAGAGTTCAAAGAGGCTCTAAAACACTGCAAGGTAAAGTATCTCATTCACATACTGCACATAAAGTAGTAAGGTGTTTACATGTTGTCTAATAGAGATGGTTAATATCTGACTGTGCACTCCTCCATGTGTTTTTTTTAGGCTGTTTTGAAACTTGAGAAGAACAATTATAATGCCTGGGTATTCATCGGATTGGCAGCCAGTGAACTTGAGCAACCAGATCAGTCACAGACAGCCTATAAAAAAGCTGTTGAGCTGGAGCCTGAGCAGCTGCTGGCATGGCAGGTAAGGTGGGAAGGTGTCGTGGTCAGTGCATGCAGGTCCTTCCAGGCTTTAAAGTGTAATACCAACTACATTTAGCATGTCTTACACTGAGAGCAATTCATTTCATTCAATTCAAGCCCTTTATTGTCATTGTGTAGTACAACGAAATTAGATTGTGACAATCCCATAGGTGCCAAAAAAGATAATACAATTTAAAAAAAAAGAGATAGTGCAATATAAATATAAAAAAATTAAAAGATAATACAATATAAAATATAAAAATACAATATGTATATTGATGAGATGACAGTTTTGCCAGATTATTGCACGAAGTGTCCGTCAGATAATTATATAATTATTGCACAGCATCATATAATTATTCATCATGTTATTGCACATATCCGTAACAGTAGATTTACAGTATTTACATTGCAAAAGTGGACCAATGTGTTATTGCACATTTACATTGCACGTGTTTCCAATCAGAAAGAGGATACGTCAGAGTTCAGGAGGTTTATGCCAGTTGGGAAAAAGTAGTTTTTTGCTGATGTGTATCAGTTAATTAAACCAAGTAATATCCCCCAGGATGTCACTGTTGTGTTGTGATATTGCATATGTTATTGTATTGCACCTCTCTCCTCAGGCACTGTAATTATGTTCTGCGTTTTTTTTTTTTTTTAGGGCCTGGCAAATCTTTATGAGAAGACTGATCAATGGGATTTCAAAATTGAGCTACCTAATGTCTATCAGAAGCTTGTTGAGCTGTATGCAAGGTAACATATGGAAAAAACCTTTGACAAACAACAAACAAACAAATTGTCTTGTTCCGGATCTCTTTGCAAAATGCTGTAGTTTTGACTAGTTTAACATATTTGATTTGTGATGCTATTCATTCTCATTATGTTCTCCATTAACAGCTCTGACAAAAATAAATGTTATGAGGTGATCAGTAAGCTGTCTGATATCTATCAGTCTGATAAAGAATATTTAAAGGTATGTAATTTAAAAGCACAATGCGTTCAATGGAAAAAAAATATATATTTCGTCAATGTTTTGTTCTTTTCACACGTTTGAAATGCGTTTGTATGTTTGGACATAGTTGGCAAAGGTTTGGCTGCAGCTCATTCAGGTGAAAGAGGAAGAAGCAGTGGACAAGAAAGAGTTACTGCAGCTATTGCAACAGATGACACAACTCCTCTCAGACTGCCTCAGTGAGGAAGAACGGGACAGTGAAACGCAACAGCATGTAAGATATTTCCCCAAATGTGGACTTAGACTCAGCAACGCGTGTTTCTTTTTGTGTATGAACACTTCGCAACACATTGAAGTCCATCAGCTCCAATCTACTAGCCCTAAAGCTTTAGATCATATTTTTCTTAATGCTGTTTTTAGTGCACATATCTTTATGCCATCTGCCATTTGGTAACAGTTTTGTTTTGTTTGTGGTCATCAGTTAATCACAGCATTTGAGAAGGCCATGGTTCTCATGGATCCTGTACCAGGAGAGGAACACAAGAAGGTCTCAGCTGACTATGTCAAATGTCTCTCTAAAGTAAGCACACCTTATCTGATGTCTGGGTCACCACTACAGAAATTCATGGACAGTTGGAATGAATAAAAACAGGCCACCTGTGCAGTTATGTCCTTAATCAGCTGCTCATTCTGAATCTTCTCTTTCTGTAGCTGCCACAAAACGAAGCCAAAATGAAAGAGGCTTGTGAGTCCATGCTGTCCCTCTACCCCAACCAAAGTTATCCTTTTGAAGTCCTTTGTTCTCACTACATCAAAACAGGTAACATACTGTTGGCTCGTTAAATCTAAAACCACAGAATGCAATGATTGATTTACAGATATTAATATTATATTATACTGCAGTCATTCAAGCATTGAGGGGAATCTTTGGCTTTTGGACTCAGTCTCACTCTTAATGCATGTTGTGTTTTTATTCGAAGGTGTTCAGAATGAGGACGCCGTCAGCTGTTTCTCCCGGCTCCTGGATCTGGTCCCTGGCAGTGGATTAGGTCACTTGGGTCTGGGCACCAAAGCACTGCAAGAAGGGAGGTTTAAAGATGCCATTAAGGACCTTGCACAGGGTTAGTGTGTGCATCAACAAAGAGTGGATTCTGTTCTTTATGTAAACAACACTTGAACACTTGATACTGAGACATGCTCTTCGTTACATCTCTGTAGTTTAGACTTGTCGTGCTAACTAAACGTGATCTGTCTCCTCTGTTTTTTTTAGGGTTGAAGAAAATGAGCTCCAGTACAGGGTGGTGCAGTCTGGCTGAGGCTCAGTTTAAAATGCAGAGATACTCAGACAGTGCTATGTCATGCTCCCAAGGTATGTTTAGTCTGCTGTATATCGTTATCCAGATGTAATCACCGATCCAGCTTGTCCGAAAGAATATGTCTGTCAGACTTCATCAAGAGTTTGTTAAAAAAAACATTTGTGAATGAAATAAGCATGTTTACCACCCTCTTCAAAGGGCAGCTATGTTTAGTCCCTGAAGCAGATAATGAACTTCACTGTGTGTCTGGTTCTTTTAGGTCTCACAGTGTGTGTCTCCGGAGACAAGGAGCTAAGAGTCAAACTGCTGAGGCTGAAGCTGGAGGCTTTAGTCAGGAGTGGAGTAGAGAAGGATGCAGACCTGGCTCTGGAGACTTTCTCACAGGTAATGTTATTGACTAGTACTCTGTTTATTCAGCATGTTGTATGTAATTGGGTGTAAAGTAATATAATAATTATTTATTCTGGGTTCAGTGCAAAGATATCTTGTAGTTGTAACCTTGGACATATTGTATATGTGTCACATTACATAATGTCTAAGTAAATATCATGTCTATGTTTGTTGTTTTCCCATTTTAGATCCCAGATGCCGAAAAAGACCCAGTTCTAGTAGCCCTTAAAGGACGTGCATACCTTAACAAGGGACAAGTTGATCAAGCACTTAAGGTTTAAAATATTTTACCTACTGAACTCTGTCTGTGAAGATGTCAGATTTAATTTATGATACTATAGGAAACACAGTATTACAATAAATTATTTATTTAATGTGTATCTTTCAGAACCTGGATAATAATGACAATTTGAGATGACTTTCTGTCCTTTCTTTTAATATATGGAAAAGAAGAAAACGATTTCTTGTATTAAACACAATATATATTGATGCAAATTAAACTATTGTGTCTTCCGTAGGTGTCATCAGAGCTGGTGGCCTCTAACCCTAATCTGACCCAGGGTTTGGTACTGAGAGGACTGGCACAATTGGATCAGGGTCAGCATCAGCTGGCAGAGGAAAGGTAAAAACTGCATGCTTTTTTTGTGTGCATGTTTGTTAATCTGTGGCGCTCCATTTTCTTATACCTCGGTAAAATAAAACAATTCGTTTGTGAGATTCCAAAAAGTTTAGTTCTCCTAGGTGAACTTTTCTTTCTTGCTCTTCTGTTGTTTAGTTTCCTGAAGGCGGCTAGCCAGAGTCCAGACTGTGGAGAGTATTATTTCTTGCTGGGACGACTCTACTGGGACATGGGAGAAGAGACCCGTAAAGACCGGAGCAAAGCCCATACACATTTGCTCAAGGTTAGTACAGTTATTATTGAAATTTTGTCATTTGTTTTGGCAGGTGATGGGAATTTTATTTCATGATATGTTCATTTTAAAAACTAATTTAACCTCTAAAATATTGATTGTCCAGTCTAGGGCTGTCACAATATCAGATTTTCACTACACAAACAAATATCTAAAGAAAATTTTAATTAAAAAAAAGTATTGATTTCCAATAATAAATATAAACATACATTTGCATAAAGCAATCATATTTGCCCACTCCTACAGTATGTTGATAAGAGTGTTAATTACTTGACAAATTTTCCTTTAAGTTACATTTTGAACAGATAAAAAAATGTGCGATTAATAGCGATTAAATATTTTAATCAATTGACAGCCCTTAAAAAAAGAATAATAATCAGTCAAATTCATCTTTAACTTTGTTTATTGTGGGTTTTGTCTCATTTTTTTGCAAATGAATTACACTCACAATACAAGTGTAGGGACGGGATGAGAGAGTCAACTGTATTTATATAAAATTATTTAAGAGGCGCTGGATTATTTACACAATATTATCATACATGTATTATTAACATGATATCAATATTTTTAAATATCACGGTTATTTTCAATACCAGTATATTGAGACACCCCCAGTCCAGTCTATGAAAGATTAAGTGAAATGTCACAATATGTTTTTTATTGCCAGAAGTGAAGTGTCGTGCCGAATGGCAACTTAGTTTGAAAGTTTCATTTGTCCATTTCAGGCTGCAAAGTTAGACCCAAACCTTGGTTGTGTATTCCGCTACCTTGGACATTATTACCGGGAGGTGGCAAACGATCGTGGCCGGGCACGAGGCTGCTATAAGAAGGCCTTTGAGATGGACAACGATGATGCTGAGTCTGGAGCTGCCTCAGTGGATCTCAGTATGGAGCAGGACGACATGGTTAGTGAACTGTCATGTGTGGTGTTCGCACTCTATTTTGTTGTTATGGTTATTTCCTCACAGGTGCCTCCCTTTGTGTCTTGACCTTTCCCATGCTCCTTTTCCCCCCTATCTTCCCTTTATATTCTCCCCTTCCTCTTTCCTAAAGGATTCTGCTTTAGCAATACTTCAGTCAGTGATAGAGAAAGCCACGCCAGGCTCAGCTAAATGGGCTTGGATGAGACGAGGGCTCTACTACCTGAAGGTCGGAGAGCATCAACAAGCTGTATCTGAGTAAGAGTTTCAGTAAATTGTTTTACCTTAGGTCTAGATATTATAAGTGTATGAACGTTAACCATTTAATAAATGTTTACAGTCTGCAGGCAGCTCTGAGAGCAGATCCCGAGGACTGGGTGTGTTGGGAGTGTTTAGGTGAGGCCTACTTAAACCGCCGGAGCTTCACAGCCGCTCTGAAGGCTTTTGGTAAGGCCCATCAACTTCAGCCCTCCTCCATCTACAGCGTCTACCAGGCTGCTAGTATCAAACAGACCCTGGGCAAGTTCAACGAGGCGGTTGCAGAGTACTTGCAGATCACAGCGCAGCAGGATTATGTTCCTGCTCTTAAAGGTAGGTGTTTTCTATCAATGCATCCAAGACCTTTACTTTGGTTTAATGTTATGCTTTTTAATACATACCCTTGAGTCATATATCTGAATGTGGGCATTTAATCAGATTGGTATGATTTGTTGTGTAGGTCTGGGGGAGTGCCAACTGTCTCTGGCAAAAAGTTTAATGGAAGACTGCCGAGATGGGGGAGCCATTGACCTCATTCAGCAAGCCATACAGAACCTCTTCAGGTAATGTCTAGACATTAGTTTACATTGCAGTATCACACACTCTTTGTCCGGTTTAATCAATCTAACTTTTCACATTTCTGTGCTCTTCAGAGCTGTGGAGTTGCGTCCAGACCTGTCCTGTTTGTGGAAGCTGCTGGGAGATGCTTGCACGGCAGTCTGCACTGTGTCGCCAAACAGAGGCCAGGTTCTAGTACCCGCCCTGCTGGCTGGTTTAGACCCAAGCACCCAGAGCCACACACTTAACCAGGCCCAGACACTCAAAGTTGGTGAGAGGTAAGACCAAAAACAGGCATTTATAATGGCTTAATGGTCTTTTTGTTGCCCCTAGGTACAGTGTTTGCCCCTGTTGGCCAAGCATAGAGTCTGAACACTGAACATTAAGTGCATCATGTTTTTGTCTGCAGGTGTTATGCCCGTGCTCTGAAGCTGATGTCTGAGGTCCCCACCCTTTGGAATGACCTAGGACTCAACTATTACCATCAGTCCAACCTACTCTGCCCTACAGAGGGAGACCAGAACTCCTCATTTCTGCTCCTAGAGAAGGCCCAGCAGGTAATTCACACAGTCCTGCAGTTTTGCATTGTTTCCTCCCAGATGTGGTATTATAGGAGTTTTTTTTCTGTCTCCTTTCAGTGTTTAAAAAAGGCCATCATGATGGACAGTGGGAACCATAGCTACTGGAATGCCCTGGGAGTGATTTCCATGAGCAAAGGTAATAAATTATACGCCACCTCATTCTTGTGAATAATAGCGGTCTACCCAATCGGGGGCAGATTGAGTCGTTGGTCAATGTGTACTTAACCCATCAATATTTCATTGGTCAAAAAAAAACCTCTCTTAAGTGCAGTATTGACGGCATCCTCTTACTAGATTCAGTTGATAACAAAACATTTTATTTTAGAATGAAAATGTTATATGTACCTTTACCTTTACATTTTATTTATTCTCATTGCTCTGCTCTTAGAAATTAACAATATAGGCCCACTGTCATAATAAAAAAGAAATATAGTCATCAGTTAGTGGAAAGCTCTATCTAGTATTGTATCAGACAAAAAAGGATTAATATTACTTAGCATTCCAAATAATGTTAATCCATACTACTAAAGGCCTTAAGAAGGGTGGTTTTAATAATAAATATTTGTATGCCTCCGCGCTGGTGACAGCCGTGGTCGTCTGTCTGTCTGTCCGTCCCATTCTCCTGAAAATGATAGGGGGGAATTTGTTCAAATTTGGCACAAATGTCCACTTGGACCGGAATTTGGAGGTCAAAGGTCAAGGTCACTGTATCCTCACAAAACACATTTTTGGCCATAACTCAAGAATTGTTATGCTAATTATGACATTTTCACACAAATGTCTAATAAGATAAAATGACGAAGTGATGACATTTTGGACAGACATAGATGTAAACTGCAACTTGACTGGTTTGCAGAGGCATACAACAGTGAGGCGGTAATTCTGGTTTCATTTTGTAGTAAGAAATACTGAAGTTATTACACTCATTGAAATAAAATTCAGTTTAATATTATTGGTTCAGGTAACCTACAGTCATATATTGTATCAAGGTTTTATTCATTCTAAAAAGCTGTAATCTTACAGACATAGCCATGTCTAATAAAAGAAAACACGTCTAGCACTTTGAATTTAGCCTAAGACATGTTCAGTTAACACAGGCTTTTAGCCACATAGCTTCTGTCCCAACCAGACTTGATGCCCAAATTGTGTATGTAGATACAACGTTTTCTCTCTGATGAATACAAATACTTTTTATTGATCTGTGTCACAGGAACTGATGCAGTTCAGTCACTCACTTTCTTTCTGTCACATCAGGTCTTGAGAACTTCGCTCTGGCTCAACATTGCTTCATCAAGTCCATACAAGTTGAACCAAATGTATGTACCACACATTTATTCAGATGATGAATCGTATAATCAGAAACTCTTCTGATGCTCTGATGTGACTTTTTAATATTTCATTACAGAATGTTGTTGCTTGGACCAACCTTGGTACTCTGTATTTAAAGAAGGACAATATAGAGGTGTGTGTGAGATCAATTTTGCTTATATATTTGTTTTGTTTTTATCATAGCTGGCATTTTCTTTGTTAAAGTCTAGTCTTATTTTCCTAGCTCGCACACGAGGCCTTCAAGATTGCCCAGTCACTGGAGCCGCTTTATGTCAACTGCTGGATCGGACAGGTACAAAGACATCGTACAACAATGTTTAACCATCACTGTAATTGACCACAATGTGACCACAATGTGACCACAATGTGTACATATATATATATATATTTATATTTAT
Organism: Sebastiscus albofasciatus; assembly: GCA_916701655.1. Lineage (NCBI taxonomy): Eukaryota > Metazoa > Chordata > Actinopteri > Perciformes > Sebastidae > Sebastiscus > Sebastiscus albofasciatus. The sequence goes on from CAKAOI010039249.1 coordinate 44,501, forward strand.
ATTTATATTTATATATATTTTTATATATTTATATATATTTATATATATATTTATATTTTTATATATATATATATATATATATATTTCGTTTAGCAATGCAAGGATCAGGTTAAATGTTGTAGGTAAGAAACACTTAAATTGGCTTAAATTGACTGTAATTTGATTCTGTTGGTTGAAATGTAGTGTGCAAAGTTTGATTAGACTACTTGATCAGTGTGCTAGTATTCATAACACTGTCCTTGGTCTATTTATCTGTCTAAATGATAGTTTTGTCCCTTTGTCCTCCTACCAGGCGCTGATAGCAGAGAGAGTGGGAAGCTATGACACCATGGACCTTTTCAGGCACACCACTGAACTCAGCTCACATGTACGTGACTTCCCACAACCACTGGGGTTGCTTTTGTAATACCCACTCATTATCTGGCTAATAACAGTTTAATCTTTGCTTCAACTTTCACTGTGACTCTGCTACATACATTTTCAGCTATAATCCTTTTGCTTCTTCTAGCAAGTGATTAGGGGTGATAGACCACAATGAAACAATGTGTATTCCTTGCCTTTCTCTGCTTTTTCCTCCCTCTTCATCTACATCTCTCTACCTTTCATCTTTCCACGGCAGATGGAGGGAGTGAAAGGTTATGCCTACTGGGTATGTTCCACCCTGCTGGATAAGAGCAACAGGGACTCTGAACTGTACCGCTACAACATAGTCCAGATGAACGCCATCTCTGCTGCTCAGGTGGCCCTCAGCAAGTACACAGGTACAGCATCTATCTGTGTGTATTGACGTGCACGCAGGGTCCACAGATCCCGTGGCTGTATTTGGGTCACATGTTAGAAACCAATGTTTTTTGTGACATTAAGTGTCTTTTGCATCCCTCTCAGAGAGGATCCAGTCTGACCCTGATGCCTTCATTATGCTCGGCTTCCTGAATGAGCATCTGCAGCTGAAGAGGCAGGCCTTACAGGCTTACAAAAGGTACACTCACTGACTCTGAAGGCTCACAGATGAGGCAGTATACCATGAAAAGAATGAGAGACAACTTGTACTTCTATTTTATGTATTAAAAAAAACACAATTTAGCACATATTTCCAAGTTACCTTTCTAAATCTTAACTCTCTTTCCTCAGAGCTGTTGAACTGCTTCAGTCCATGTCCTCGACAGAAGTGCTGGCTTTTGCTCTGGGCAGCTATGGCCGTGCTTTGTGGTAACAACCAGCTGTCTCATTACCATATACTTTAACCATCTTTTACAACAAAATACCCCAAACTACATTCTTTGTATGTCCTGCTTCGTTTTTTGCAGCACCTCAGGCCAGTCAGAGGAGGCGGTGCGTGTTTATAATTCCACTCCACTGCAGGAGCTCAGTGATCTAGCTGGGCTGGCACTGGCCTACTGCAGGGCGGGACTCATCCCAGAGAGCATCAACGGTGAGGACTGGGAGATGCCCTGAAATCAGATGTTGTGTTTACATGCCAGAGTGACTGTGACTAAATAGTTTTGTGTGTACTTTAGCCTATGAACGTGCCTTGGCTGTGGCTTCCAGTGAGAAGGAGAAGGCTTATATCCTGACAGCTCTGGCGCTGCTTCAGCACCGGCAGGGTAACCTAGACTCAGCCAAGACTCTGCTGTTTAAATGGTGAGTCCACAGTGTTGTCTGGACTGTGCCAGTGGTTTTGTAATAATGATAATAATAATAATACTTAAAGTATGCATCCGTCTGCTTCCTGCCTCCACAGCTCGATGTTAAAGGAGCCAATCTCCGAGTCGCTTCTGTGTTTATGTGCCCTGGGATTGGTCCACAGTGATGCTACACTAGCAGCTGCTGCCCTGACGGAGCTGCTGAAGCAAGGTACAGCCTCGGGGAATGTTGTAGAGCAGCGGTGTCTGCTCACCTGCGCCTTGCTCGCCCTGCAGGGCAACTACAGCGCGGTGCAAAGAGAGGCTTCCAGAGCTGTACACAGGTAAACTGCTTGTTGAAATTGTTTAGAGTACCTTACTGATGTGCTGCACCCTACAATAACATAATTTGACTTCTAAAAAGACCAATTATACAGCATTGTGATCAAACTGCACTTTTGACGCTAAAGGCCAGATTTAATCAGCCTTTTTCACCCTATTTTGCATGCATTTTGTGGATAATTGCACAAAAGATCAACAGTACAATAGTTCCCCAGACAGTGTAGCAACATATCATACACATAATATTTCTTAGCATCTTTTTTTATGGGAAAAAGCCTATACATGTGGGACAAATTCTACAAACAAACTCTTCGTCTGTTTTATTATTCTGTCTTATTTACAGTAATCCTGGAAACCCATCTCTGTGGGCCTTGCTGTCCAGGCTGGTACCACAATACTACCCCAAGAAGGCAAATGTAAGGCTGCATACGTACACAGACATTTCACACACGATCTTGAGCACAGACCCAGGAAATCTATTATATATCTATCTATATCTATCTATATCCACTATAATCTATCATCCTCTACTCGCACATGTTTAACTGAGCAGCCACATCCACCTTTGCTGTCATGCTGCTGGACAGTTGGAGTGGAAGGGTTCATGGTTTTGTCTGCTTTGTATTCCAGGGTGGAGCGATGGCTGGTCATGTTGCCTGTCTCTCCAGTATGACCCAAGGAAAGGTGAAACAGTGACTATATATTTATATTGTAATGGCTTTTTGTATATTTATCTGTCAAGTTCTCTGTCTTTTTTTTTTATTTTACAATTTTGCTTTTACCTCACTGCCATTAGAGATAGTATGTAATCTATTTCACACTGTAGATATGTCAGCGTCCAACATTCATTTTTAGGGTAAACACTGTCAATACTGTCCTTGGTATCTTTGCCACAGTGTTTGCATATGAAACTGAGCTGATCTAACTTGTGTCCTACAGAGGGCGTTGCTGTACAGTGGAGTGAACCAGCTGGCTAGTGGGAGACACTCTGGAGAGGACCCTCAAAGGAATGCATTGAAGACTATGCAGAGAGCTGTCATGCTCTGTCCTGGTATAAATATACACACACACACACACACACACACACACATAAAGGCATTAAACTACCTCACAAACACACGCTGATAAAAATAGATGAAATAGATGTCTTGGAAAACAAATCAGTCGTGAAGAAGTGAGGAAAAAGTCAGTATTAGGAAATACATTTGTGTAAATTCTCTTATTTAGATGAATTCTAGTGAAATACTGTGTATGGTACGTAACTGTGAGAACCTTCTTCTAGTGAATTCAAGTTTTGCAGCTTTGAGGCACAGAGAGGCTTGTTTATGTTTATCTCTATTCCATAAATGTAAAGCTACCTTACACCTACTGTGAGACGTCTGTTTGACCTGAGTCTCCACTCTTCTCTCTGCTTTCAGATGATCCAGCAACATGGGCGGGATTAATGGCAGCCTGTCACACAGAAAACACTTCCTGTTATCTTTCAGGCTCTGCTCCTTGCAGACGAGGATTGGAGCAAACCCTCATGTCAGTGGTTTCTGAGAAAGGTGTGTGCATTGCAGGGTTATTATAGTAAACTAAAACCGAAACTAAAACGAAAAGCACTGAATAATATTGTTAGTAAACTGAAACTAAATAAAAACATTATCCTCAAGAAAAACGAAACAAAAACGGACTCTGATGAAGACGCACTTGGTGTCAAATGTTAGTTTTCTAATAAAGTTTGTTGCCTTAAATCATGCACTCCAGTATACTTTGGACCAAATCTCTGAAGTCTCTCATGATACAAGATTGCCCTATTCTGAGAGCACCGGTCAGGCCTGAAACGGGTTAAACTTCCTCCTTCAATAAACTGAAATGATATATCTTGGTTAATAAAAAAAAAAAATTAAAATAAATTTAATTAACTAATTTCATCCAGCCCCCCGCAACCTTGAATGGGATAAGCAGTTACAGATAATGAATGAGTAATTCATTTCAGTTTTAATATTTTAGATATAATATCACTGCCAAAAAAAGGTGAATTTCCATCAACTCTTGTGACATCGAACCACAGAAATTGAATGGATTTCATCCCAGGAGATGGCGCTATGCCTCATTTGCTTCACGTCGGACACTAAAGTATTTATGGACGTTCTTATACAGTTCTCCAACCATGTATTTTGTACGTACATGTATGTAGCTACATACTTGTGAGACATTATACCTGGTCCTAACAAAAACAAACTAAAACTACTGTAAAACTAAATCTATATATACAAAATCTATATACATTAAAACTGAAACTAAGCTAGAACTAGCAAATACACTTTGAAAACTAAACTAAAATGAAACTGATAAATCAAAACAAAAATAAAATAATAATAATTGAAAATTCAAAGCTATTATAACATTGGTGCGTGTGTGTTTTATGGTGCTATTTTGTGTCTGTTTGAGTGTATAACAGACACCTTTCTGTATCCCAGTGCATAATGTGGAGGAGATCGAGCGCCCTCTAGCCCAGACTCTAGAAGGCTGGGTACTACAACAGGCAGTGACTGGTCTCATGCTGGGGGGACAGCTGGAACAAGCAGAAGCCCTCTGCTCACAGGTGGGATATAAACACACTTTCACACACAACCTCAATATTATTATCTGATTTACTTCATTGTAGAAAGGGTTCGACTTGTTTCGGTCAGAAATGAACACGGATGAAGTAATACATTAAATGTGGGTCCTCTTCGGTCCATTGCTGTGTCCTTCATGCTCTGCCTGCTCTGTCCCAGGTGCTGAATGTGTCTCCTGAACACCCAGCGGTGATGCTGTCACTGAGACAAGTGCAGTGTCAGCGCCTCCTCGTGGCCGGTGGCGGTACTATCCTCCCAGACCCTGTGCTGGAGCAACTAAACAACACAGTGATGATGAACCCCACCAACCTCGGGGCGTGGCACGTAAGTGGACGCACAAGCTATTACGCTTTAATTTCAAGCACCAGTTATTTAATGGTACAACCCCTTAAACAGCGCTACACCACATTGTTCACACAGACATATTCTACTAAACTCTGTCACATAGCGAGGCTTGAAAATATTTATGGCTTGGATGGTCACTGGTTTAAGTGTTGAGGTCAGTGAAATGATGAGGGTTTTGTTTTTTTCTCCTCACCACAAATGGCCATTTTGTCTTTCTTCCACTGAGACACTGGCCTGATGAAGACCATTCCTGTGCCTTTTTTGAGACCTCATACTGCTGCTCTCCAGATCAAATGGCTACTACCAGCAGGGGGGAAACAGCAAAGACTCCAGGCTCTCTCTGTAGAGCCGCCCGGGAACATATTGGCAGATTGTAGCCGTGGTTAATAACCACAAATGTTACACTATAAATGTGGAGTTAAAATGTGTAGCAATATCACAATGTCATAGTTTGTTCTGTATAAGCAAAGACCAATTACATACGGTCCTTTCTGAATCAACATGCATTCAACAATTTGAATGTAATGATAGCAAATGAATTGTCCATGCTATTTCTGTGGATTACATCATTTATTTATCTTTAGATTAATAAAGTAGAGATTTGGCTTTATTCTTGTTATTATAAGAATGTTGCATTGAGAATTCATTGTATCATATTACTAGCTGAACATACTTGCAATTCTCTACTCATAGTTTTATATTATAAGAATGATTTAAGAAAAAATGATCACATCTTTTGACCTCTTTCTTTCTTATCTTTATCTCACATTGCCTCTAACAATCTCTTCTATGCCCCTCTTCCTTCACCTCTCATATTTCCTCTCCCACCCGCCCCTCTGTAAATTTCACATTCTCACCTCTACTCCCACTCATTCTTGATCTTCCTATCACTCTCCTACTCTCCTTCTCTCAGTGGCTGGCTGAGGTGTATCGTAGCCAGGGCCTGCTGGTCCAGGCAGTCATGGCTTACAGGCAGAGCCTGCAGCTGGCCTCACAGCTTGGCCTGCACAGCAGCCAGGTAGCCAGCCTGCTGCGAATTGCCCTGCTAGCCCTAGGACCCTGTATGGTGAGTTCCTGCGTAGGATGCAACATGAATCCAGATTTATAATAGTCCAAATTTAGGTTGATAAGGTACAGCTATTACAGCACAACTATCTGAGATCTTTTTCCTGCAATACTGTGGCCATGAATAAGAAATATAAAGGTATTGCAAAAATAAAGGTTAAAATTAGCACTATGTAAGGAAAGTAGCAGAGTTCGTCTTTTGCTCCTGGAGTAATGTTTTAGCAATATTGTTTTATACTAATGACAAGAAGACTTGCATATTAGGACGCATACACAAGCCCAGAGGGAGTTCAGTGGGCAGAAACAACGTAGAGGAGATGAAAAATGGGTGAATATCCAGCAGTATTATAGGATCAGCAGCTAAGGCCAAGTGGAAAAACAAACAAGACAAGAAGCTGCCTTTGTGATTTATCTGGAGGGGATGTGTTTTTTTTTTTTTTTTAGTCCACTGCTCACAGGACAGTAAATCCCACAGTGAAATACAATTCTTTTTTTATTTGACATTTTTCCTGTGAATATCATCTCATATTGTTTATAGCCACTGCTCCTCTGAGAGCAGTTACTGACACAGTAGGAAGGTGTTGCAGACATTATTACAGCATTCAAAGTTTAGTAGATGAATACAAGTACATTTTGTGTGTGCTTCTCGCTAGTTTTATTGTTAACCCCGTGTGATCTGATCTCTCAGGCGGGCGTCCCAAGAAACGACTGGACGGACATGATACTAGAAGCCACCACTGAGGTCTTGAAGCTGGGTTCCTCCCCTATGGCCCTCCTTTTCCAGGCCCTGCTCCAGTATGTGACCAAGATGGCTGCCAGGTCAGTGCTTCTCACTGTGTTGTGTTTCCTCTGCAGCAGGTAGTATGCAAATGCACGTTGCAGGTGTGTGGGTTGTTCTATATGAACATGAACATGATTTTATCCCATTGCTTTGTAAGTGAAATATATAATCTAAAGTGATTAAATGAATCTTAAGATTCCTGAAACTTCAGATTTATGCCACCATCTGTCTTTCCAAGATGTTGGTACTTTTGAAGCTGCAGAGCAATTTGCAAAGCAAAGTTTTCCCTGCCGGACATAATAGCCTTCTGTCACTATCTCACAGGCCTGCCAGGACGCTTAATTAGAACGCTACATTCAACAGAGAGCTGAGGAGAACGAATATGCCAATCATGAACTGGCCAATTTCCTTGAGAGATGCTGCAGGAACTCCCCTGTGCCAACAGCATAATCACAGAATCAAAGGCCCTTTCACGCCTGAGACGATTTCATTTTATCACATGTAAAACAGAGAGAATGCTTATAGGATCAGACAGCAGAAGTACAGTTGTGCCAGCTCATTTCAGCAACAAACCAGATCAAATTCCATATGTTAAGAGCGAATTAGCCTAAGAGTCATTTACATTAACACAGGCAGCACAATAAGGAATACTCATTACATGTTTCCTGCTCATTTCATTCACTAATTCCACTCCTAAATGTTGGCCTGGGTGTATAAGTACGACGGAGTATTAGGGCCACATTCAGGGAAAAAAAGAATCTGAGATTAAAGTCATAATATTACGAGAAAAAAGTTGTAATTTAATGAGAATAAAGTCATACTATTTCAAGAAAAAAAATTGTAATATTACAAGAATAAAGTCAGAACTTTACGAGAAAAAAGTAATTTCCTTCTCCACAAAAGAGGCAATTTCCCCCAGGTCCGTGTGGTTCTTTCTTCGGAATAAATGCAGTTTTTTGCAGAATCTTTTCAAGGTCCTGATACTTAATAAGGATAATGTGGTGCTGATTAAGTATTTCGTTATTTGTGAAACCTATGCTAAAGTTTAACTTCACAAGATGCTCCACATTCCTCATTTTCGCTCAGGCGGCACGCTGCTCTATTTCCCCTCTACCGAAGTTAAAAAAACACGTAAAATCACTACTCTATAGTATGACTTCATTCTCATAATACTACGACTTTTTTTCTTGTAAACTTATGATTTTATTCTCATAATGTTACAACTTTTTTTCTCGGAAAGTTGTGACTTTATTGTCATAATATTCCGACTTTTTTTCTCGTAAACCTATGACTTAATTCTCGAAATCTCAGATTTTTTTTTTTTCCTCAGTGTGGTCCTAATACTCCGTCGTATATAAGACATCGAGACAATGAAAGTAACAAGTAACAAAGCTCATGTTATACCTTTGTCTGTTTCTGCGTGTGTCTTCTGCAGGGACACAAGGCGTTTGTTGGAGAGGCTGGCATATTCTCAAGACTTCCCAGTGACGGTGGTGCAGGTGGCCAGCTGGTACCTCCTCAGACACTTGGACGCCAAAAACGACCAGGAGCTAATGAATGTGAGCACACAGCTGCCTCACACCTACACTGGCACAAGATTGAATCATTTTTGTGGTGATACATATTAATTTCATCCATGACTTCAGTGGAAACAGTGTGTAAAACTGTAACTATTCGTACTTGTGTTCTTACATCTTACGTATCGGTTGTGTATTTTCACCACAAATTTGATAGTGAACTTATTTTATCACCTTTTTTTTGCAGGTCCTTTTGCAACACGCCAAAAAGAATGGAGACCAAAGACTGCTGGAGTTTCATTCACTGCTTGCTTCTTCGTCAGCTTGAATTTTTGCAAGTCTACAAAAAATACATCGCTATGAAATAATGCAGCTTAGCAGGTTTATCCACAGGCTGAAATAATCACCAATAAAGCTTTTCTGGGTTTTAAATATGAAATCATATCAAATGCACATTATGGGTCTGATATCATATTTATTGGCATTAAATGATTCTTTGGTTTTACATTATACAGTATTCAGGAAATCATCAATTCAGCAAATCAAAATGTTGAGCTTTATCACATATTATTTCAAAATGGACTTGACATAAATGAACCAATGTTCACATTCAGGCTGAAATAAAGGCATCTTGCTCAAAAACAAAAAGATAGTCTCATCTCGATTGCACCCTAACGCATGCTGATCAATACAACGAGAATGGAGTAGATCATTATAGTGACCTTCAGTATGAACAGTACGTCAATTAAAAAAAAAAAAGATTCAGCAGATAACATACAGAGATGACACAGAGGAAGGAAAAGTAGAAACTTTGATCATGTTTCAAAAGTATGATTACAACCTGACCTGTGAATTTGTACTCTTTAGTTAACTTTTACTTTAGTTTTCCCTCCACTCCATTAGAAGGCCATACAAACGTGGATCCTCGTTCCATCTGTTTTCCAGGCCCTTAACGCGCTCTTAGACGCCAGAACAGACATGCTTGGTCATGAGAGCGCAGATGTTTTGCCCACATCCCCAACACGGTTGCTTGATGTGTGGAGAACCCTGCTTAGTCTTCCTTTTACACAGTGAACACACACGCGCAGCACCCACGGCGGCTCCATTTTTTCGACTATTAGCCACGAGCTGCTTAAGCTCTGTCAGTAGGGCGTTTGGTGCCTGTGCAATGCCTGCGACATTCACTCTTTTGGGATCAAACACACAATCCTCCTCTAGGCCGCTGGGCACGGCTACCATGCCACAATTGGGGGGCACCCAGGCAGTGTCGTAGCCATTTGCGTTCCAGGTGTACTGCATAGGATGGTTGTCCTTGTCAATACGCTTGACACGGCCCACACGCACGCGTAACTCAAGGACCACACGGTCTGAAGCGTTATTACGCAATGGATAACGTCCCGCCTTTGTCTTATCACGACTGACATACACGCCCGGTCCCAGCATGCCACCTGATGACTGCTGAAAGCCATTGGCGATGATGAGCCGTGCATTGGCAACGCTGGTGCCGTGGAACATGGTGTAGACGCCGCGGTCTTTGGGCTCCTGAGATGCTTCCAGCTCCACACGAGGAGAGTCATCGTCATAGGTCACCTCCCAGCCATAGAATGACAGCGACATCTTGTTTTTTTTTTATCAAAGGGGGATGCTGTTCAAGACCAGCAAGATCTGTGAGAAATAAATGCAAAACATGACATCAGGTTATTACAGATTCAAGAGGGATTGTCATTTTTCATGACCAAGTGTTTTAAGATGTATTGGGTGTAGCTTTAACTCTTTAGAGGACATGGTGTCATGTGTGGTGGGTGGACAGTGTTGCACCAAATTCTGTGACCCATTATATTCTGTGTCACCATTAACATTTTATTTGGACAAGCAGCTGTTGCCTCCATCAATAGGCACAGGGTCACAATTTTTGATAGCTAGTGACAGCAGCAACTGTAGTGGCTGTCTATTTTAAACTAACATCACCTGTCATGTCGTGTTTGATACTCTATCGTCACAGAATCTTATGGGACAGATGTCGGTACATAATGTTAGAAATCACAGCTAAGTTACTAACATTTGTGACCCTATCTAAATACTACAGGATGCCATTTGTATTTTTTAGATAGTGCGAGTTGGTTATATAACATTCTTACATTTGCTGCTAGAAAAAGTATATTAATACAGTGGATTAGTGATAAGAAATTGGAATATTTTACAAATATTCTACATGCCAGAGTTGATCAGTTTTACAATATTTGGCAGCCCTATCTGATTTATATTGGATCTGATCTCTCTATTATCTCACAAGGAGTCTCTTGAACATGAACTCATATATCTTGTGACTTCCCTGCACTATGAACTATTTCCTATGACCTATATGTTTTTCGATCTGAGCTATACCAGTGTTTGTTTGTTTGTTGTTGTTGTTTTTTTTTGTTTTTGTTTTTTTATTCTTATTGTTGTGTTTGTGAAAATAAGAAAACCCCAAAAATATATTATAACAACAAAAAAAAGATAGTGCGAGTTAACCCTTCAAGTTTCGTAGGCTATCTTACAAATAGGCTACTAATGTAGCTATACTAAGGACAAGCTCAGTAAGACAAACTATCACCTGGACGAATATCGGTATTAGCGTTAGCTAGTTAGGTATTGTACTGTTGATCGATGTTCTCTAACGTTAAATCCAGCGTTAATGAGTTATAATGTCGTTTAATCTCAATTACTTCAAGTTAACTAGTAAGTTAGAAAACCTTACCGTCAGCGCAGTTGTTTTCTCTCTGACTTCAACTTTCACTTTCCTTTCTTTAAATATGCTCTGTGTATGTGTCATCAAATTGGACTTTCACCTCATACATAGACATGTTTAAGTACATGACTTTCGACTCGCGTTAACATGGCCGGTTAGCTCAGTTGGTTAGAGCGTGGTGCTAATAACGCCAAGGTCGCGGGTTCGATCCCCGTACGGGCCAGCACTTGTTTTTGACAATTTCTATTTTTTTTATATTGCCTTGTATCCCAGAAGCTGCCAGTGAAAACTGTCAAATACTACCCTTTAAAGATACAATTCCACTTAGCTGTTTAAGATATTTTTTACCCTGATATAGAACTGACTTTAGGCGCAGATGTACTGTATTACATTTCCTGTCAGCAGCATGAATTAGAAGAAGGAGGCTGGGTTATCAGAGGGGCCTTCCCCAGTGTCTAAATCTAGCTTTAAGGGCTTAATTATCTCAAAGGATGTTGTGCTTACGGTGCATATTCCTAAATTTAGTTTGTGTTTAATCACATTACCACACAGCAAATTTGGGTCCAGGTCGTATTCCAGGAATACTGTATTAAGTGTACAGGGGCGTGTGCACTTTGGCTGGGCAATATATTGATATTATATCGATATGGTGATATGAGACTAGATATCATCTTAGATTTTGCAGACATGATACAAATTTTTACTGACAATAAAATTATTTTATCAATTTACAGAAATTTTACACGTTTTCCAATATTTATTTCTCAAGCTGCTCCCTTGTTAAAGTTTTATAATTAAACACTTCATGAAATTGTAGTTTGTACATTAATATATTTAATAGACTCTAAAACTCAGATTTACAGATTAACAAACATATTTGTCATTTAAAGCATTGAATTAATGGCCATATATTCCTTAAAACTATCACACCAAACAAACCAAAGTCAACTAAAACAAGTTTGTAGCCATATTAGGGCTGAATATCGTAACATGGCTTAAGTGTCGTCTTTTCCTGGTTTGAAAGTCTGCATTTTTGTAAAGTGATGTAATTTACTAGACTGTTCTATTCTATTTGCCTTTACCCACTAAATCTTTATAATCACATTACTGATGATTATTTATCAAAAATATCATTGCGTAAATATTTTGTGAAAGCACCAAAAGTTAACCCTACAATATCGTCGTAATATTGATATTGAGGTATTTGGTCAAAAATATCGTGATATTTAATTTACTCCATATCACCCAGTCCTAGTGAGCCCACAAGCTCATTTTTGCCCTGCGGCTCCCCAGCAGCTTAATCCGGTCGTGGTGATGATGTGGCGAGGAAGGCCAAGTGCTAAGGCCTTCTTCTCCTTTTTCCTTCTTGTATAATAGTGGTGTCATAACAAGGCTGTTCCATTTTGTTTCTCCCATTGCTCTGCCCTTAGAAATGAAACTACACAAGTTTGTGTTATGTAAAGTGTAAAACTCTATTTTTGTATCAGCCTGAAAAAAAGACTATTTTATAGTACAGCCTTTCCTCATGTCTACAGTTATAAGACTTCAGACTGCAGCCGACGTGTCTGTCTCCCCGTAGCACATGAATAGGAAATTGAATGTAGTGACACTGGCTGTTTAGTTTTCACCAGAACTTGAGATTGTGAACATATTCTCTCATCTTATTTTTCCATGTCCTCTTGGGACCTGCAAAAATTAATGTTTCACTCACCGTTCACTACTCCTCAACATCCTGAATTTCATAACAGCAAAAGTGTGAAATCACGAAGTGGCTTTATCTGGAAGCCGAAAGCAAAACTACTAATGGGTGTCTCTTCACTAAATGTAAAATCATATCAAACATAAAGACATTATGGGACTTACAATATAACAATGGCATTTATTGACATTGGTTTTGTCATTTTAGTTACATTTTTAAAAATTTACATCACATAGTCAAATTATTTAGCGTTGCACGTTATTATAATGCATGTTGCTCAGAGCATATAAAGCTAGAGCGGTAAAAATAAGAGTTTGGTTTACTATAAGCTGATGTGAATTCATGAATGATATTTTGTGGATCATTTACAAAGATCCCCAAAATATGTCCAGCAGCTGTAACTATTTGAACACGTGTCCGTGCGTGTGCATTCATTTATATGTGTTACATTTAGGCATATCTTTGGGACTATATCATTGTACAACATTGCATATTCATTTTATACGTCATACTGTGAACCTTTGCACATTCCTCGGACAATTTTGCACATTTCTGCACAAAACGACCACTTCTAAAAACACAGATATATGGTAGGCTACATATTTTTATAGTATTTTTCTTCATTTCTATATTAATGTTTCTTGATTTTTGTACTTACTTTTTTTTAATTTAATTTTCTTTGTTTACATTATGCACCAATACACCAAAGCAAAGTCATTTTACATGAAATCCTACATGGCAATAAACTAGATTCTGATTCTGGTCCTGATTCTGATGTTGCACCAATTAAAGTTATTGTTTTATGGAAGAAAACCACCCTGAATTTATAATTGCTGTTCTAATCTTCATATATATCTTCTTCCCTCGCCCCCGTCAAGGTCTGGCTGGACAGAAATGCTTGGACATGAGAATGCAGATGTTTTGCCCACACTCCCAGCACTGTTGCTTGATGTGTTGAGAACCCTGCTGGGTCTTCCTCTTACACAGTGAACACACATCAGCAGCACCGTCGCCTCCTCGTCCGTGTTTTTTGGATGTTTTCGATAGAAGCTGTTGAAGCTCTTTCTGTATGGTGGTGTCTGGTGCCTTTGCTATGCCCACCACCTTCACTCTTTTGGGGTCAAACACACAGTCCTCCTCTAGGCCGCTGCGCACAGATTTGAGGCCACAATTGGGGGGCACCCAGGCAGTGTCGTAGCCATTTGCGTTCCAGGTGAACTGCATGGGATGGTTGTCCGTGTCAATGCGCTTGACACGACCAACACGCACGTGTAACTGAAGCACCACACGGTCTGTAATGCTACTATTCAATGGATAATGAGCTGCCTTTTTTATATTACGACTCACATACACGCCTCTTCCCAGCATGCCACTTGTTGACTGGTGAAAGCCGTTGGCAATGATGACCCGTGCGCTGGCAATGCTGGTCCCATGGTACATTTTGTAGACGCCCTTGTTTTGGGGTTTCTGTGACGGCTCCAGCTCCACACCAGAAAAAGAAGCACCATCGTCGACCACCTCCCAGCCAGAGAACTGCACTGACATCCTGATTTAGGAATGTGGCTAATAGAGAGGATGTTGTTCAGAAGATCTGCAGTTCTGTAAGAAATGAATACAGAGATGTGGCATCATGTTATAGCAGATTTAAAAGCAATCAGGGTGTAACTTTTACTTCACAGAGGCAAGTAAAAGCCAAGGAGTCATTTGGTTAGCTCAGACTTTATTTAGGCTACATTGTAGTTATTTCATAACTTATTATAATTCCTTGTCATGTTTTACTTAAAGCAGCAGTGGGTAGGACTGGAGCAAATGTGATTTTAAAAAGTTATTTTTATAAAACGGTCATTATATCCTGACAGTAGTGCATGAGACAGATAATCTGAAAAAAAATCATGTGCGTCTGTGTCCTACGGTGCTCCTAATGGCATCTGCAAGATTTCACAGACCAGAGGAAAACAACCAATCAGAGCCGAGCTGGAGCCTGTCGTCTCTGAGCAGCTGTCAATCACTCGCGAACTCCGACCAAACGGTAAAACTAGGCAGCGCTGATCAAATATGAATCCATATTCTGTTACTGTAATGCCTATTTATCAAATGTTTTCAGAAACATCTTGTAGTGTACTGTTTAGCTGTAAAATGAGAACGTTTGTGACCCAGCAGACATGTTGAGATCAGTTGAGGAAATACCAAGCACCGCCCACCAGCCGGAATAAATTTTCTCATTTTACAGCTAAACAGTACACTACAAGATGTTTCTGAAAACAATTGAGGAGAGAAATAGGCATTACAGTAACAGAATATTAAATCATATTTCATCAGCGCTGCCTAGTTTGACCGTTTGATCGGAGTTTGCGAGTGATTGACAGCTGCGCCCGTTGAATGAACAGCAAATCGGCCATCTCTCTCTCTGAAATGACCTGTGATTGGCCAAAGTCTCCTGTCATGGGCTAGATTTTTTAAAGGCTGAAAACAAAGCCAAGAGGTGGTGCAGAAGTCTAATTATCTCTCAGAACACTTGAATTACAATATGCTGAAAGGTTATTATGGATTTTTTGCCCGATAATGCCAAAAACATTCTGCCTACTGCAGGTTTAACACACTCTGATTAGCCTTGTTGTTGAGAGGTGCTATGCAAATGGACTTGCCTTGTGTCTTTTGTTGCTTCCACATAGGCCACGTATTGATTTCAGTGACATTTGTTTACTTGAATCTTGATAGCCTGGTTAGTTTCAGTGCACTCTTATTCGGTTACTGTTCCTTTATTAATCAGATTAATTCAACTTTACTTGAACATAATGACTTTCCTGGGCTGCCCTACCACCACTGGCCTACATGATAGCTTATATAACCGTCCGTGTGCGTCTGAAAAGTACAATCAAATAAAACACAGGAGCTATAGCCTACTGTACATCTTTTAGCCTGTTTCAGCTCTATCACTCTATCATATAGCCTACTGTTTCATGACTCATGCTGGTTATTTTGGTAACTTTCTCTATAAATCTAACAAATGAGCAAATCATTTCAGCCTTACCGTCAGTCGAGTTGCTCTGTCAGTTCTGTCACGTTTACTTTCTGTTCAGTAGGTTTCATTTTCCCTTGTAATGACGTCACAGCGGGGACTTCCCATGGCCGGTTAGCTCAGTTGGTTAGAGCGTGGTGCTAATAACGCCAAGGTCGCGGGTTCGATCCCCGTACTGGCCATAGTTGATTTTTCACATTTACAAAGTCTGTCATGGAAAAAGGTTATGGAGGACTGAATAAAATGAAAAGGTGCATATACAAATACAGAAATAAATAAGTAAATGCTGTAATAAATCAGTAAATAAAAAGTAAATGAAACAGGACATATATATAATCTCATGTACAAATGTATATGCCAGTTTAATCACTCAGAGTATGACATAATCTTGCGGTTGTCTAACATCAGATTTAGCACTACACGGTACCAATCACAGCTGTGGAGGCACTAGTATAGTTCTTTGTATGTAAGGCATTGATGTATGTATATATTTATATTAATATTAATATTTTGAATATATTTTTATTTATATTATCTTTATTATATGTAATGTATTGTTGTTTTTTCTTTTTTCTTATCTGGACCTTGAATTTGCAATAAAGTTTTAATTGAATAGTCTTAAATTTATTTCTACATTTTTGTACACCTACATAAATTTGTTTTTAGGTGTCTGTGTCTGTATGTTATCGACTTTTATCAGACTATTGCCGGTGATGAGTGATTTATTAATTCAACCGTGCTGTGTATCAGCCAGCCTAAAGGTAGGCCTTAGGTCCTACCTCATTAGCATACAGTCACAGAAATAGGAAAAAATAAAAAAAATATATATATATATATTTTTTTTTAGCTTTTTCAGACATTGTTTAGACTTTTGTTTTCCAACATTTTTCAAAACTTTTTTTTCAAACTTTTTTTTCCAGACATTTTTTTTT
>CAKAOI010039250.1:0-54058 GCA_916701655.1 Sebastiscus albofasciatus
TTCGTCCTATATATATATATATATATTTGTATATACGGGCACCTCTAAAGCTCCCTAATTAACACGCTATATGTCATTTATTTAATCCGTTAACTGAAGCGTAACAATAATTTGTGGTTTTTGCGGGACTATTTCTTGGCTTGAAGCAGTGACTTCCTGCAGGTTCTGCTGGTTGCCTGGCAACCTCACAGTGAACTCCTGAGCTTGTGTTTACAACATGGGAAGTCGTGTACACAATATTTTTGGCGTTCAAGTGGTTAAGTCGTGAGAACACCGCTGCTCAGCAACGGCAATATTAACGTTACCGTCGGCATCTAGAAGCCACAGAGGCTAACAATTTAGCAAGCTAGCAAGCGGGTAACATAATGCAGGAAATGCAAAGGCATAATGACAGGAAGATGATGAGGTCGTTGGGAATATCAACATTTTCCTCAGACATATTATAAAATTACGAAGAAAAACAATATAGGACTAAAATTGCAATATATTAACTTATTATGCACCGAAACATTAGCTTCCATGGCCTCAGTTTTCAGAAACTTTCCACCTACGATGTCGTTAAAACCACAAGAGGGGGGCGTTCATGTGGACTCTTCTCATGAACACGGTCAACATGAACCCATTGAAGGCAGCACAAGACTAGGAAGTTGCTGCCATAAACAAGTAAACAAAGTAAACAAACCAGATATAATGTGTAAAGGTGCTGGTTAGCAGATTATTTTAGCTTTGGACAGAGCCAGACTAGCTGTTTCCCCGTTTCCAGCCTTCATGCTAAGCTAAGCTAACCAGCTGTTTGTGGTAGCTTCATATAGAGAGCTACAGGAATGAGTCCTAAAACCTGGAAATGAGTTAGCATTAAGCGCTTCCTGTTCCCTCGTCTGGAAGTCAATGGGTTATATGAATGGCTTTTAGTTAGATGCCTGAAATAAGGTCTGTGGTTAACACAAGCTTTTTAAGATTTTATCATTTTGTTCTACGATATAAAATACGTCAGGAAATATCCCGCTTGTGAAATTGAAGTCTTTATGTGTCTTAAAAAAAGGCAGTTGCTAACAAGCAGCTAAATGAGACTACTAAACGCCATCACGACGACTCGTCCACTTTTACGACCTCATTGTGTATACTCGCGCTCATGTGACTGTGGTGTAGTTCGTTTATAGCCTAACATTAGCTTTTTACTTCTGGCGGTGGCATTCACTCTTCAAAAATCATAGAAGTGGTGTTCATTTGTGGAGCTTATCTTGTTGAACAAAAAGTGAAAGCATCATGTGTTTGCCACAGAGCTTATTTTCTGCAATAATCCAAAACCCAATGGGAAAATCCCACTGGTTTTTTGTTGAGGGAACCTGGGAGATGCTAATTTCCTGGTTGGCCTACACAAATACGTCATCGTCATTGATACCACTTTCATGTTTGTATGATACATTGCTGCAGCACTCTATGTATCATACAAAATGAAAGTGGTATCAATCCTCTCATCTAACACTAAGAGTATTTCAGAAAATGGTGAACTTCCTTTAGATAAAGATGAAAGAAGACATTGGAAATATACTGGGTGCTTAAAACACACACTTATGATCATTTTAGACACACACACACACACGCACACACACACACTTAACTAGCCCTCACAAACAAGCCTTTCTTTATTGCCATCCATCTTGATAACGTTACACTGTCAGACAGACCATTAACAAACAGTTGATTCATTCTGGGTCAGACAATACTGATAAAGTGGTCTTGTTTAAACAAAGTCAGTACAGCTGACAGCCAAAAAGATACTGTATGTGTGTGTGTGTGTGACGGAGAGAGAGAACCAGCTTGTAACAGACAGGGCTGATAGACAGACAGATACACACACACACACACACACACACACACACACACACACACACACACACACACACACACACGGAGAACCAGACAGACAGGTCCTTATGCACAGTGAGTCCTTCTTCATGAAGCAGGGTGTGTAAGACAGGGAGTGCCCGAAACACACATACAGACACACGCCAGACAAAAACAAATGTGAAAGTACAGGGTTAGAATTTGGTACAATAAACACTGAGTGGAGTCACATGTGTGTTTACTCACTTGAAAGAGCATGTTGGATCCCGTTATTGCCTCGTGTTTAGGTTGTAAACAGTGTGGTGTATTTCACTCAACAAACAAAGCTAAATAGATGTTGTTGTGGTCATATTAATAAGACTATGTTTATGGGTGAGTGTATGTACATGTATGAATGAAGTGGCATAACTGTGTGTGTGAGTTTATCTTTTTCACGGGTGTAGGTGTTTTTTCTTCAGGAGATGTTTCTTTCCCAAAAAATAACAACAACTATGTTTTGTCATTGTATTTTACAGAGATGTTCATTTTTCTATTTGTATTTTTTAGGGCTGTCAATCGATTAAAATATTGAATCGCGATTAATCACATGATTTTCCATAGTTAATTGTGATTTATCGCGATTAACTGCATGGTTGTCCATAATTAATTGCAAATTAATCACACATTTGTATCTGTTTAAAATGTACCTTAAAGGGAGATTTGTCAAGTATTTAATACTTGTATCAACATGGGGGTATGCTTGCTTTATGCGAATGTATGTATATATTTATTATTGGAAATCAATAAACAACACAAAACAATGACAAATATTGTCCAGAAACCCTCACAACCATATTTTTCTGACATATTTTTCAAACTGTCTTTGAATGCGGCGCTGCTCTGTATTCCTTATCATCGATCAGTATTGTCTTGACGTCAAATATCATAAAGGGAAATTCCGCCTTCAAACAACTTTGTTGCATATCCATAGTTTTTGTTTCCGATAATAACAATGTAATCACAATGTAATCACAAGCTGAGATTTCAGTGACATCATTAAAAAGTCACTGCTGACGATGTGACGGTGAGTCAGATGATCAGACGATAATGTGGCATTTATGTTTAACGCACTTAATAGATCCCACTTCACAACACTTTGTATTTACTTTTTGCACTGTGGTTATATGCTATATATTGCACGTCTTAATGCAAATATTTGCACATATTTAATATTTCTTATATTCTCATTTCTTATTTTTAAATGTATTACTTTATTTCTTTACATATAATTGTGTATATATTGTAACATTATGTACAATATTGTATCATTATGTACATGATTTACATGTTACATGCTCCTTTATTTCTATTTTCTTACATTTCTTAATGTTTATACGTAAGATAACTGTAACGCCACAATTTCCCCTGTCTGTAGTAATCTACCACAGTTTAAAGTCCAACTTCCTGGTTCAACGTTGACCTACTTACAGTAGATTTATACGTACGCAGTTTTACTGTGAAATGAAAGGTTATTACTGACATTTCAGGTGTGCTCACTGTCAGTTTTATCTCAAAATACTAACTGCTGGGGTGTTAACAGCCTCATTGTCTGACTGTCTGACTGCTCGTGTTTCTTTCATCGTTGGACTTTTTTATAGTTAGGTCGCCATGTTCCCAGATCTCAGCAGTTACTTTTGTGAGTACAATGGTATCATAACTGATAAAAATGATGGTCAAAACTACAAATACAGGACTGCTCAGACGCCGCTCTAGGGTTAGGGTTAGGGTTCAACCCCCCAGAACCCTAACCATGGCGTAAACCGCAACACACATCAGACATCACAATGGTTTTAAGACAACAACAAAAATTAAATAATGTATTTATTATAATATAAATAAACAATTGGTCCCTGATACTGTTGGCTTAAAAATGTTTAGTCAGTTTCGCTATACAATTTACACTTTTGTTAACAAAAAAGTGTCAGAAAGAGAGTTACGAGGGTGAAAAGTGTTTTTCTTTCTTTCTTTCTTTCTTTCTTTATTTGTTCATTTGTCACCTCAATGCAGAAAATGAGAGAGGGTGGCCACCAGCATCTTTTTTTTTCTTTTTAAAGGGCAACCAGCACCTCCCAGAAGGTGGCGTCATAGGCGACCGCCTATATGGCCTATGCCTTAAGCCGTCCCTATAAGGTGTAATGAATCATAATTGTCCTTTAGTTGTAGTAGGGTGTATGAGCTGCCTAGTGTAAAGCTTCAAGAAGTTTGTTTCATGTGATGAGCTGATGCGAGGAAACTGATTGTGATGAAGCAGAAATCTTTAGGAAACTGCAGACAGCAGCTCAGAAACTATAGCAGTAGGAGGAAGCTTTCACAACAGACAAATGTTCAAGCCCTGCTATAGCTAACAGGAATCTGCTGCGCTTTGTGTGTCTCTTGTGGCCTTGTGATATACGTCTCTTTCATAACATTCGCAGATCTCAGATGGGGCAGATTCCAAGAAACTTGTGTGTGAAAGTTTCTTTTCTTCCCACATTTTTCTTCAACCTTTTTTTCCGTTTCATGGGCACATTTCCTTTCCACAGAATCCCACAAACTGAGAGTAGGCTACGCAGCGGCAAATGCACACAAACGGTTTGACAAGTGAAATGTGCAAACTCACGTCACTTTGTGGTGAGTATGGTCAGACGGTTCGCAAGGAGCTGCAGAGTATATTTCAGTCTTAAACATAAACAGTTTCAGTAAGCCCTATCTGCTCCTGGTTCCAGAGAAGCACACACACAAACACACTTCTTTGGAATCCTCCCCCGCACTTGTGTTTTCACACCTAATGGCAAAAACATCAACCACATTTCCCCTGCAGCCAGCACAAAGACTGGAATGGGTTGACCTTTGTAAAAACTGACTTTGGGAGACAGGAAATAGAGATCACCGGTAGACCGAGTGACCAGACATTTCCCTCTGATGCTTGATCGTGCCTGATATGCTGAAACTGCTGGCCTTTGAAGCTGGTCAAGTGATAATCAGGGGAACTACAGCATTTCTGGGTCACTGAAACTAGTAATGACTCAGTTAAACAGAAAGACAAACATGCACACTGACTTTGTGCATCTTTGTGGAAAACAACAAAGCTTGATATGACGCAAATTACAGAAGAATAAAAAGAATTCCTTCGTAATCTCATATTTACACCATAAATGCATTTCTATTAACAAATCCGGTGACCGCTTTGTGTGTTCCACGATCTAGCGTCGCCACCATTACTGCGGGGGCAAGTCATAATGACTCTACTGTCTGCTAACCGTGTTATGCCTATGCTGATAAAATACTAATATAATAATATGTTAACTTTAGCAAGCTGACGTTACTTATACACCATGTTAGGCTAACGTCAGGCAGCAGGTTCTTCCCGAAATACAAGACATCATTGTCAAAAATAACATTACATAGAAAATAAAAGTAAAAGAAGAAAATTGTACACTTCTTAAGACAGCTCTCATTCAAATGTGTGCGTATTTTAGGGAGATGCCACCGCAGTAATTGGGACTTGTTTACTTCCCATATTTCCTCGGATTTGTCTATTGCCTCATCAGGTCATGATTTATTGAGATAGCCAACTTAACGGTTTAAATTTCAACATATGTCATATCTGTTGTCAAGCTAATTGCATTGTGTTATGGTGATCACTTAGTAATCCCCAGCTCGGTGAATGACTGTCCGACAGCAAATGTGCCCGAGTCAGCAGGATGGCATCTTTGACTGTGGCGAGGAGCCAGAGCATTTAAGCCTGCAGCACCTCTCCATATTGTTCTGTCTGCCAAACAACAAAACCAGGGCCTCCGCTGCAAAATACAGCCAAGAGCAGCACTGAGCTACAGACAGACGGGGCAGGTCAGGGAGCAGTTGGTGTACAAGTCGGTCAGTCACGCAAACATATCTTTGCTTGTATCCGGGTCGGATTTGTGGGTGTGCATCTCGAATAATGACCAGCAACGAGGAAGCCAGACCGTTTGATACCATGACAACAGCTGCCCCAGAGGTGAGTTAGGATCTGTTCAGACTCTGTAACTTATCTGAACTACTTTTTTTGTTGTGTTGGGCTTTTTGTTACATTGTGTTAAAGTGATTTGGTAAAATAACTTTTCAAATGTTACTGCTACAGGACACTCAGGGTGATGATACGAGGTCCAGACAGGAGCAAGAGGAGAAACTGATCCTGACAGCTTGGCAAAGCATGGTGAGTACATGGGGAAAGAAAGTCCATATAGCTGTATTCCTTAAGAATTTCAATCAATTTCAATCGTATCGTTATCAATCGTATCGTTATCAATCATATCGTTCAATGAAATGCACACTCTAAATCATGGTGAATCAAACAGAATCAAACTCTGCAGTCCACAAATGGTTGCGTAGATGAAACAATATATATTTATATGTTTTTGTTGCCGTTTTGCAGGCCTTTTTCTCCTCCCCAATTTGGTATGTTATGGCCAGTTCCCCTGTAAGTCCACTTTTGGCCATAGGGAGGATGTGGTCAGCCTTCTCTGATACAAAAAGTATCTTCTTTTAACCTACAATATAAAGGTTCACTCTATCCCTCACGCTAAATTATGAATCCTTCTACAGCGAAGGCTTGACCAGCCCTACTCTGCCTCTGATTGGCTAGTACTCGCTGCTTTCGTTGGTTCGATCGGTTAGGTTTAAGCATGAGGGGTGAGATTGGTTCGGGTTAGGGTATAAGAATATGACGGTAAGCCAATCAGAGGCAGAGAAGGGCTAGTTAGAGGCAGAGTAGGGCCAGCCATGCCTTCGCTATAGTAGAATTCATAAAATCGCATCCCTCACTGGCTTCCCATAAGCAAGCCACCTGAAAGGATCGAGCCCTGGTCTTATTTTACCCATGTACGTTTTCTTATTAGTTTAAAACTGTTTTTTGTGTACTCATAGAGTTCATATGGTTCTAAGGAGGCGTTAGACCAGGGGTCAGCAACCTTTACTATCAAAAGAGCCATTTTAGGCAAAAGAAAAATCTGTGTGGAGCCACAAAACATTTGATCATTGTGATGAAGGTAACACAGCTTATGGTCTAAGTATATAGTATATAAGTCTAATGCAGTGAGGGCCAAAGTGCAAATGTACTACGGAGTATTAGGGCCACATTGAGGGAAAAAATCTGAGATTTCCAGAATAAAGTCATAACTTAACGAGAAGCAATGTCATATTATTAAGAGAGTAGAGTCATAACTTTACGAGAAAAAAAGTTGTAATATTACGAGAATAAAGTCATAAGTTTAAGAGAAAAAAAGAGAATAACACGTAAAATTTCTACTTTATAATATTATGACTTTATTCTCATAATAATACAACTCTTTATTCTTGTAAACTTCTGACTTTATTCTCAAAATCTCAGATTTATTTTTGTGGCCTAAATTCTCTGTCGTACCGTCGTACCATAGACCTACAACAATGATAAATAAAAATGAAAATGTAAACAGAAAACAGTTATTCATTTCCATTTTTAAAAATCCACAAGGAGCCACTGGAGAAGAGCTGAAGAGCTGCAGGTTGCAGACCCCTGGGTTAGACACTATCTAAACGGTGATTTATGCTGGTATAGTAGTAGTGGTAGTACTCTTTATTAATTAGCATTAATGATAGCAGGTGTCAGTCCGGTGTGGTTAACATGCTTGAATTATAGTACCATAATGTTTCTACAAACAGCTGACAGTTGTTTTTGCCTCTTGTAGTCCTCAGTTCTGCGGCAGCACAGTCTGTGTAAGGACTCCAGAGCTTCAGGCCCGGCTCAGTCTTTCCTGGCCAAGCAGAGGCAGTCCACGCAGGCCAGGAGGGCGCTCTCCCTCCGGCTGCAGCCCAGGTAGGAGCCTCCATCCACAGGGAGAAATGGAGGAGTGCAGCCCACTCATGGGCATGATGGGAACCAAGATTGTGGAAGAAGGTGTGAATTTGAGTCACCGTCTGTGCTCTATTTGCTTTGCTGCTATCACCCCCTGCTGGTCAATGTTGGAACTGGATTTCATGTAAAAAAAAAAAAACTAAATAGCAAGTGTCATGAATTAGCCCACTGTTTTTATCTGTTTTATACCTAAATGTGTATCAATAATCTACAGATTTTCTGTTCCATTCTTCATTGTATAATATTTATACATTTATTTTTGCAGGTAAGATACAATTTCCTTTAGAAACATTGCAAAACAATGACTATTCATTTTGTCATTAATGTAAAATGGTTGTGTTACTGCATCTCATTCACTTCATTCAATATTTATATAATATGCAATATATGTTTAAATTAACTATGAAAATACAACAGATGATAGGCGCATTAGAAATCATTCTATTTACAGTTATATTTTAGTAGCCTAATAAAAGAAAATAAAGTGAACAAAGAAAACTGTCGCCCATTTTGTCTGTTCATTTCAGGACCATTTTTTCTGTCCAAACTTTGCTAAAATACTAGTAGCTACAGACTTCAGTAGTAAGTCACAGGCAATATATTGATATTCTATATAATGTGCAGATAACTGGAAAACCAGAAATAGTGTTTCTTTAAACACATACTCCTTAATGTTGAGGAATAACTGGTTTCAGTTTCATCTCCTTTGTACACACGTAGCTTCTTTGACGTTTGATGTTTAGCTTAGCTTAGCACAAAACCTGAAAGTACAGGGAAACTATCTTAGCTCTGCCAAAGGCAACAACCCCAAATTGCTGTCTAATGTTTTGTATTTTCTGTATTTAACAAACATAGAACTAAAAAAAAGAGTAACTAATGTGGATGCAATGTAGGGTAGATTGTTGGCTACTAAGATGCAACATGTAAAGAAACTTTTGGAGTCGCTTACTTGTTTTTCGATGACTGACTCTAATCTTGGTGCTAAGCTAGGCTAAACATGTGGTGATAAAACTTGTTTAGCTTAGTACAAATATTTAACGTCTGTATTGAATAAACAGAGATTAAATTGATATTTTTCTTCTCGCAAACTCCGAGAGATCATGAATGTTCCAAAATGTCAGAGTGCTACAGGAATGAGTCCTAAAACCCAGAAATGAGTTAGCATTTTAGCACTTCTAGGTCCCTCGTCTGGAAATCAATGGGTTTTTTTAATGGTTTTTAGTTAGATGCCTGAAATAAGGTCTGTGGTTAACACAAGCTTAAAAGATTTTAACGTTTTGTTCTAAGACATAATATACATCAATATATATATATATATATATATATATATACTGAATTTTGAAGCCTTTGTATGTCTTAAAAAAGGCAGTTGCTGAAAAGTGGCTAAATGAGGCTACTAAACGTCATCACGCCAACTCGTCCACCTTTTACAGCCTTGTTGTGTATACACACGCTCATGCAACCGTGGTGTAGTTTGTTTATAGCCTAACGTTAGCTTTTTACTTCTGGTGATTGTATTTACACTTCAAAAAATCATAGAAG
This sequence comes from Sebastiscus albofasciatus, assembly GCA_916701655.1. Classification (NCBI taxonomy): domain Eukaryota; kingdom Metazoa; phylum Chordata; class Actinopteri; order Perciformes; family Sebastidae; genus Sebastiscus; species Sebastiscus albofasciatus. The sequence goes on from CAKAOI010039250.1 coordinate 9,281, forward strand.
TAGTGTTCATTTGTGGAGATTATCTTGCTGAACAAAAAGTGTTAGTATTATAAACGTTTGTTTGCCACAGAACTTATTTTCTGCATAATCCAAAACCCAATGGAAAAATCCAATTGGCTTTTTGTTGAGGGAACCCAGGGTGATGCTAACTTCCTGTTTGGCCTACAAAAATACGGCATTCCCAATAGTGTCTTCAAATACCAAACTTTCCTCCCAAGTCCCAAAGTGGTAGTTTAGTAGGCCTACTGTTCACAGTTGACTTTCAGACATCATCAGTGAGGTGGGAGGATATTTTGGAAATACTGGGAGCTTCATTTCCAAAAATTCTGCTCAAAAAGTGCTGCAGATTCAAAGTAAAAGTGGAAGCACAGTTCCGTATCTATGACTAATTTCTCTCATGATAACGTGCACTGAATCAAGCATTATGGTTTCAAACAGCCAAAAGTTCATGCGAACATCATTGTCCACCTAAGACCCAGTGAGCTCTGATCCCATGCTCATGCTGCGAAAACGCTGTGGTTCGTCGCAAGACGGCACAGTGAGGAGGGACATTTTATTTCCGCCAAAGGGTGGTTTGGGAATGGCGGGCACGGCTCTGTTCTGGTTGATAGCCGGCTGGGAGCTGCAGTGCTCCAGACTGGAGTGGGCAGCTGGGCGAAACAGGAATGCAGAGGGGTGACGGGAGGCGAAGGGGATGGCGGATGCTGATTGAGTGGACACCTCTCTTGAGGACTGTGGGGGGGGAGGAAGCAGTGACGCAGGAGCTTGGGTTTCCCCCCTTGTACTCTCTACTTTCCCTCTTTCCTCCCCCATCAGCCACTCTTCCTCACTCTTCCCCTCCACTCCACTCACTTCCTCCTCCTCATCAACAGTAGGGTACCATTCTCGCCTCTCCTGTTCCGCCCCAAACTCAATCTCCAGCAGAGGCGTTCTAGCGCTCTTCTCTTCCCTGAAACTGTCCACAGTGCTCTGGGTTTCCTGCCCCAGCCCTGACGGCAGAGACCCACCTTTGCCTATTTTACCACTGTCATCGTCTTCATCATCGCTGCATTGGTCAATGCTGGGGGAGTGGCGTAGCCTCTGGAGTTGTGCTGAGGTGCGGCGAAGAGCCCCTCCCATGAAGCCAGTGGGGGAAGGGGCCGCGTTGAGAAGGCGGTTGAAGAGGGCCATGTTGGGGTGACGACTGCCTGATTCCTCCAGGTTCTCGGCAATGTCCTCCATAGGCTGGAAGTGCATCTCCTCTTTTGGGATCCTGTCAAGACATGTCAGGGTCATTTACCTTTCATTTTCCTGGAAAAACCCTACTTTACAGATGTTGTGTTTGGATATTTTACTCTTTCTCAGCCCCCGATTAGTTCACACTACTTCTTGAATGAAGGCTGAATACTTTCACTTTCATCACTCAAATTTTCCCACGCCGAGGGGGGATTCAAACTGAAAGTATCACAGTCACAAGTCAAGCACACGTAGGCCTAGAATGAGAAGGTAAAACCCAGAGACTCACGCCATGTCAAAAGTGGACCCCTGGAAGGAGGGTTTGCGGAGGACAAAGAGAGTTGCGGCAGTGTAGGGGGGTCTGGGGTTGGAGTCGTTCCAGTAACGATCTCTCTCCATCATCGGCAGATCTCCGTACATCTCGTCCACCGCCATCATGGACACCTGCAAACAAAACGCAGACAGACACACACAGATAAAGTAAAGAGCATGATAGGACAAATCCTATTACAGTTATGTTGAACTTACATAAAGACATGATGGTAAAGCTAAAATGGAAAACCAAGGTTGAGCAGTATTTAGTAATATAGCCTCTGAATACTTTAAAGTAAGGTTTTAAGGAGACAGCAGGTAATATCAAACAAACCTGAAAATTTCGGTCTATCAGCCAGTTGGTCTCAAAGTCATCATCATCTTCTCCAAAAGGGTTGATCAGCTGCTCTGCAACCTTCAGAAAACGTAACACGTTAACTACATGAATCATTAGTTTTATTTTTGTACTGTGCACAAGTATCAAAACATATATGTGACCCGCTCTCTGACCTTGAGCCACCCGGCGTAAAAGAAGAACTGCAGCAGGGTGAAGATTGGCACGTAGAGGTCGAGGTCATGACCTTGATAGCCTTGACTGGGGTCCAGGAACTGGCGACCAATGAGACACACCAGGAAAAAGCTGTACACTGCCAAAGTCACCACCTGTGGGAAAGATGGAGGTAATTGGTCACATTATACTATTTTTCATTCATATTTTTGTTCGTCTATTCCACAAAGTGGACAAAATTGATATATGATTTATGATATGTAATTCAAGAAGTCATTAGAGAATAACTTTGTAGTTTAGCTCATTGCTTTTTAAGTAAAGGATAGTTGTTTTAAAGAGGTGCGTTTCTGTATCTAACTTATAACAGTTGAAGCTGCAGTCGGTAACTTTGAGCAAATATAATAAAAAGTTATTTTTATAAAACTGTCATATATCCTGACAGTAGCACATGAGACAGATAATCTGTGAAAAAAAATCATGCTCCTCTGTGTCCTCCTGTGCTCCTAATGGATATTTGCAAGATTTCACTGTGCCAAAAACAAAACAACCAAACTTTCTCATTTTGCAGCTAAACAGTCCACTACAAGATTTTTCTGAAAACATTTGAGGCGAGAAATAAACATTACGGTAACAGAATATTGATCCATATTTGATCAGCACTGCCTAGTTTCTCAAGCAGTGATTTACAGCTGCTTTAGAGACTCTTCGGCTCTGATTGGTTGTTTTCCTTTGGGCACGTTGTGGCCTAATCCCAATATCCACACTCACAGACACTGTCAGTTGAAAGTGGGACAGCCCTAAACACTCACAGACTTTGCGGGAACACACCTCAAAGTCCGTGAGTGTTTAGGGCTGTCCCACTGTCAAATCCTCAAGTCCTTGAGGGCTCTCTCGCAGACATTTTGAGCCCTTTTGAACACTAACTGTAAATCGGTATTTCTACAGACTTTGCCAAAGGGAATCTACCCACAATTCACAGCGTTGTGACATTAAACACGGGGTTACCAGGGGAAGCCCAGAGGCGTAAAAAAAAAACCCCACAATAAACAAGGAGGACAGCACATGGATGTTCAGCCTGGCATATTTAAATTTACACAGAAACATCAACATTAAGGATTTAAGATGGTATATAAAAAACATGAAATCAGAGTACAAGTATTAGACTATATTACCAGGTCTTTTAATTTTGCTTAATGGAGTTTGACAAAAACAGGTCAATTGATTTTTTGACAGTTACCACTTGTCTTGTAAGACAAGAGCCTGGAAGATGTTCAAATAGGCAGTAAAAAACATAAAATAAAAACCCCAAACTGGCGTCATCAAGGTAACGTGGTATATCGCCGCAAAGTGCTCTCCCATTCATATTGATACCATTTCAAGCCCTTGCAGCATCTCACATTCAACCATTTACCAGGTTTCGTCAGTTAAGTCCCTGAGAGTTCAGGGCTTAAGTCATTAGGGGGGAACTTTGGGTTTGGGCCGTGTTTCTTTTCACAGATTATCTATCTCATGCACTACTGTCAGGATATAGTGACCGTTTTATAAAAATAACTTGTTTTTATCACATTTGCTCAAAGTTACTGATGGCAACTTTAAAGACAACTTCCCATAATGGTGCTCAAACAATAAGAACATTCTCACTTTTTGTCCCGCCAAACACCGGTGTAACTAATAACCAAATTATAAAAGCTGTAATTCATTCAGGCGTGCATGCTGACTCTTTACTGGGGCAATTAAATTGAATAGTTGTTCATGTCATTAGTTACACCTGTGCTTATCCTGCTAGAACGAGTCAAATTCCTGCTGTGGAAAGCGTCTATAAGTATAGACAGAAAGTCTCTATAATCTTAATAGAGTTAATCTGTTAGACAGGAGTACTGAGGGACTACTGAAGTTGACAGATTTATATCAGGGAGACAGATATAGTCCTATTTATTCTTCTTTTAGACAAGATGAGTTGTTTAGGCATGACATTATTGATTTAAAAAAATGTATTTGTTAATAAAACGTCAATGTATTATTATAAGTATTATAAGTAAAATTGCAGTAAGAAACATACACAGGCTTTTTTCACAGCAGACATTTTGACTTGTCATAGTAGGAAGACCCCAGGTGTTACTAATAACGTTAACGGTGGCTCTGCTCTACTCAAGCGTCCCAGTAAGCCTTGACAGTGTGACAGTAATCTTATTATTTACACCTGCTCTTCTCTCACTGTGACACATCAAAATGTGTCTCTGAGCTTAAAATACTGATGCCTGCACTGCTCATGTCAGAAAGGAGGTGAGATGCTTGAACCTTTGAACTGCTCTGTGCTGTACGTTTGGCTAGTATCTTCTCCAGAGCAATTGTCACGAAGGCTATGGGAACTGTAGTATTCAGAACTAGGGCTGTCGTGGCGAAGGAATTTTCCCTGTGGTGTTAATGATTGGCTCAACAGTGCGATATGCGGTATTATTGCCTTCATTTATTCCGATTTTAGTGCTACATAAATTACCTTTATCATTAGGCTATTATTAAATGACAAAGATGACAGTTTGAAAACTAATTATATACTTTATTGTGTTTATTGTTCAATGCAAAACAGAGAAGGGCAATGAGGCGCAGCGTTTTGTTTCAGCTGTTACATTGCATCTGGTTGCCATGATACGGAATATCCACAGATGTACATGAGTACTTTCTCTGGATGAAGGGCGGGCCGAAGCACGTAGGGAGAGATGGTGCCTTCAAATGAAACTCGTGAGCTTGTGTTTACAACATGGGAAGTCGTGTACATGATATGCTTGGCATTCACGTGGTTAAGTCAAGGAGAACACTGCTGCCAAGCAACGGCAATATTGACGTTACTGTCGGCATCTAGAAGCCACAGAGGCTAACAATTTATCAAGCTAGCAAGTGGGTAACATAATGCAGGAAATGCAAAGGCATAATGACAGAGGAGAAAGATAAGGCCGTTGGGAATATCAACATTTTCCTCAGAAATATTATAAAATTACGAAGAAAAACTATATTTGACTAAACTTACAATATATTAACTTATTATGCACCGAAAAATTAACTTCCAAGGCCTCCGCCATTTCTGACAACGTCAACAAACACGTCACAACTCGTGAACTCAGAGCTTTCAGAAACTTTTGTAAACACCACAAGAGGGGGGCGTTGGTGTGGACTCTTCTCATGAACACGGTAAACACAACCCCATTTGAAGGCACCATGACATCGATGAGCGTGGCGTTTTACCCAAAGTTAAAAAATGTTTAACTCTCTGTGACCAGAAAGATACACAAACGTGCAGCGCTCAGCGCAGAATAGACGCTCGGCGCCTCGTCGCGCTACTGCCGTTTGTAGCATAGTGTAAATATGCGGCGCTCCCATTGCAAAGAATTAAAAAAAGAAAAAACATGAACATAGCGGTTGTGGCGGTTGCTTGTCATCCCCTGCGGTATTGCAATATTGCGGTTATTGCGACAGCCCTACTTAGAACATAAGCACAAGAATTCTAACCAGTAGCTTTAAACCACTATTGTTGAATGACCAAGAAGACTTGAAGTCATTAAAAGTTCTCATTATATTGTTCAAACCAGCAGCACAACCCAGTTTACTATTAAATAGTTTAATATTAATGGTGGGTGGAGCCAATGTGCATATCAGCCAGTATCTCCATCACCTGCTAGTTTATTTGTCAATTCAGCTGTAAAAAATCCGGTTCAAATACAACAACAGTTCTTCAGGACCAATGTAGAAAACTGACAAGCCTCAAGAAAAAAAACACTGTGAGTGAGTGTATTAGTGCATGAAAACCAGAGCTCAATTAAAGATGTGAGTATGAGTGCAGCACGAGCACTAACCTGAGTGTAGACTAGAGGAACGCTGATCATGTCGTAATGAAACAGCATGCTGCACTTCCCTCTGAACGCATTCAGCTCCTGTTCACACACAAACACAGAACAGAGACCAGCATTTATCCAAACTCTTCTGTCTTTATGTCTGTGTGAATATACATCTAAAACTGAATCAAAACATAAGAACTGTAGTTCCTCATCGTCAGTGGGCCTGTGTAATTGTGTGTGTAATTGTGTGTGTAATTGTGTGTGTGTGTGTGTGTGTGTGTGTGTGTGTGTGTAATGCTGCACCTCCAGCAGTAGTTTGAGTGTGTGATCGTCTTTGATCCTGCCCTCACAGCGGGCCACAGCCGCCAGGTTAGTGAACCAAACGCAGGGGATCCAGTATTTGTTATAAGGCGAGTGGAGGCCCTCGAACTTCTTTCGTTCCTCTCTTGACATGAATCCTGTACAAACAGCAGACCAAAGCGTCACACACCTCAAGTTGATTTATTTATTCCATTTGACTCACAGATGGGGAGGAATGAGGGATCAATATTCTGTATGATTTAGCCTATGGTTGGTTTCCTGAACTTTTCTTGGAGTCTGATTACTACAGTATTTATATAGTCATTTAAAGGGGCTATATGTAAGAATCAGAAATTGGTTGTTAAACCTGCAGGAGGCAGAATATTTTTGGCATCAGCAGGCAAAAATTCCATAATAACCTTTCAGCATATTGTAATTCAAGTGTTCTGAGAGAAAACTAGACTTCTCCATCGCATCATGGCTCTGTTTTCAGGCTTTAGAAAATCTAGCCCGTAACGAGAGACTTTGACCAATCACAGGTCATTTCAGAGAGAGAGAGAGCATTCCTATTGGCTGTGCTCTGGTCATGTGACCAGAACTTGGCGTGCCTTCATCAGATTTCACAATGGTGGCGTTTTACAGCTAAACCGTGCACTACAAGATGATTCTGAAAACATTTGAGGCGAGAAATAGGCGTTACAGTAACATAATATTGATTCATATTTGATCAGCGCTGCCTAGCTTGACCGTTTGATCGGAGTTCGCGAGTGATTGACAGCCAGCTCTTATAGACAGCAGATGGACAGCGGACCTCAGATCAGCTCTTACTGCTTGAAAGAGGACAAAGAGGCACATATTTTTTTTCAGGTTACCTGTTTCATGTACTACTTTCACGATAAAGTAACCGTTTTATAAAAATAACTTTTTTTAATCATACTTGCTCCAATCTCGCCTACTTCAGCTTTAACCACAGACCTTATTTCAGGCATCTAACTAAAAACCCATTCAATAAATCCATTGACTTCCAGACGAGGGAACCGGAAGTGCGAATATGCTAACTCATTTCATGGTTTTAGGATTCATTCCTGTAGCACTCTATAAAGGCACTTGCAAGTGTGCATGACGTCATATCAGTTGTTTTTTTCCATAAAAAACTGGCCCACATTGTTCAAATTAAAAGCAGTCTAGAGGCTGATAGGGGAATCCAAGAAAGTTGTGTAAGGTCTCATTTTTTAGGTTAGGTTACAACCTGTTCACATATTGGCAATAAAAAAATGATTACAAAGTGTTTTTACGTGTAACTTAAAGTCACGGTGTAAAATCAAACTTTGACGCCACCAAAAGTTGCAACACAGTTCATTTAGGAAACAGTGAGGAGAGGATTGCTCCACCAGCGTCTCTTGATCTTGTAACTGACGTATGATTTTATTTTACTTTTTTTTTATCACCAGGGAATTTCAAGATGTGCCTGTCCTTGTGATTGCTCCTGCTCACTGGTGTAGAGAACGTACAGGAGAGGAAACAACACACACTGATGACGTGAGTATGTGACTGATCACATCACTTCATCTACAGCACTTCCTGTCACTTTCTGAGTACAGTGTGAGAAAATCCGACTCAGTGCAATAATAATTGCTGAGAGAGAGACGCACTGAGTGAAACAGTGGTTGCATTGTGTATTTGCATTGAGTGCATGTTTCTTTATTTATTTAAAGTTTTACTGATTTAAAACTTCTTTGGATAATTGTATAAGATCTAGGGCTGTCAAAGTTAACGCAATAATAACACGTTAGCGCAAATTAGTTTTAACGCCACTGTGGTGGAAATTGACCGAATAAGGGAGACCAACAAAGAGAAATTTATCTTTGTATATTTATTTAGCTTTTGCGCAAAAGGACCGAAACCACCAAAGTGACAGTCAGCGACTGCCAAGGAATCGATCCCGAGTGCATCCTCACCAGGGTTTTTATATGCATAAGAGCAAAGAGTCAATGGTTACATTCAATGAAGGGATAGACATCACTTGATTAATAAAGGAATTTCCCAAATGAAGGCGCACTCTTGTCTCAGACACAAAAGAAAAAGGTTAATGTGCAGGCTAGGCCTTACATCATTTAGCACGTAAGTGTGGTATACAGATCAGGCATTGTATGAAAAAGGACAGTTCATTTATAGTATCAGGGGTTCGAGTATAGTTCAGCGAAAAGGGAGCCAGTCATGCTTTCTACAAAACAGTATAACACAGAGAATCACACTTAATACAAAGGTTATACACTAAATGATCATTTTTCCTCTACAGCCACTAATTTCTTTAACGCATTAATGCAAGTTGCAATTTTGTAGGTTGTAGCGGGCTCAGTTGTAAAGCTACAGTGTAGATCTGGCATCATATGAAACTAGAAAACATAAGGAATCCATTGGTACCAACCATGTTATACTAGCTTCTTGGGAGGAGGATACATAACGCTCCAAACTTGTGCTAAATTTTGGCGAGATAAAACTCTCATGGCCATTTTCAAAGGGGTCCCTTGACCTCCGACCTCAAGATATGTGAATGTAAATGGGTTCTATGGGTACCCACGAGTCTCCCCTTTACAGACATGCCCACTTTATGATAATCACATGCAATTTGGAGCAAGTCATAGTCAAGTCAGCACACTGACACACTGACAGCTGTTGTTGCTTGTTGGGCTGCAGTTTGCCATGTTATGATTTGAGCATATTTTTCATGCTAAATGCAGTACCTGTGAGGGTTTCTGGACAATATTTGTCATTGTTTTGTGATGTTAATTGATTTCCAATAATGAATATATACATATATTTAAAGCAAGCATATTTGCCCACTCCCATGTTGATAAGAGTATTAAATACTTGATAAATCTCCCTTTTAAGGTACATTTAGAACAGATATAAAAATGTGCAATTAATCGCAATTAAATATTTGAATCGTTTAACAGCTTTAATAAGATCACATCTAACTCACTGCACAATCACAGTGGGTGTTGTTGGCTAAGGATGGACCCCCATCACCACCCCTGTCCTTGTAGCTATACTCACCAGCCTCCACCACGTGGTCCACGGTGGGGAAACGCTTGAACACGGCCGTGCTGACAGAGCGGAGGATGAGCAGGGCCGACAGACTGGCGTAACGCATCATGGTCCGTCTCAGCAGGCGGCCCCTCTCGTCACTCCCCTGGAGGCTCCCCGACAGGATGCACATGAGCGTGTCAGGGAGCGGGATGCAGGTGTACTGGCTCCACCACCGGTTCACCACCAGGGTCACATAGAAACCTGCGGGCAGCGGTGGAGAGGAGACACGCGGGGGATTAGATGTTGGACAAGTGCTGTCCTCTGGGTTCCCTGGTAGCCTCAGGGGCTCCAAGCAAAAAGTAAATAAAAATAGTTGTGGGGTCATTCCTTTAATGCAGCAACATTTCAGCCTCATGACTTTTGAAAAAAAAAGATGGATTTTTCACACTTTTTTTTAATTATATAAGAATAGTGATATGTTTAACTATCATATATAAACATATTGGTCAATCTCAGGCACTCAATAATAATCCTTATGGTTAGGCTGGTTTATATTGGTCTATAACATTTTCCACCCTGTTAAATTTAGAGCTAAGTTAGCCATTGCTCTGTGAGTGATCTACATTTAGCTTGCTAACCTTCTACACATAAACAGAACTTTTATATATATGTCAAATATGTTTTCAATGTTTTTGATCGGACCAATTTTCTTCAGAATTTAGCCGAACAGGGTGGAACTTTAAGAGTGTGACAAACAGATTAAAAAGACATCAGTGAAAGTTTATGCTCACCTCACTTTACTCCTTTGAGTTCTCTCCAAAAACAAATATGTCACTATCTGAAAATAGTCTCAATGGAATTGCAGTCTTATTTTGGAGGGTGAGAAACTGCTAACTAACAGGGTGGAAAATGACTTCAGGGACACAGAGTACATGATGAAAATGGTAAAAAAAAAAATAATAATAACTATAGTATATATATATTATTTATTTATTATCAGAGAGAGCTTAACATGGTCTATACATTAATTAAAGAATATGTTGGGTCTTTTATAATTTTATATTATAATTATTATTATTATTATTTATAATTCTTGTAGAAGTTGATTTTGCACTGGAGACATCAAGCACATGTACCAAAAAAGCTCAGTAAAGTAAAGTAAAAAAGTATTTTAATATGCATTTTTCATTGTTTATGTCATAAAGAAACTCTTAATCTATAATTTAAGAAATTTTTTTTCAAATAAATATTTGACACATTTTAAAGAAAATATGAGGAAGTACTTCATGGGGACAGAAGTGTTGCTGCGTAACAGGGCTTTACTGTCATTTCTGCTATGGAGCCCAACTGATACACCAGAGAGCCAGTAATGGTGAATCATCCTGATTTATCACATACTGTATATGTTAGCAAGTGTTTTAGCTAGATTGAAGGACAAAACAATGAAAACATATCAGATTAATAAACAGAGTCAGAAGGGTAATCTCTTTTGAGGGATCCTTGCTAAAATCCTACAGCCACAATCATACTGTTTTCCCAAAGTGGACAAAAACATCCTCGGTGCTTACCCAGCACAAAGGACATGGGGATGAGACTGGCGTAGTGGTTGCAATAAATTGCCAGCTTTTCAAAATACCTCTTCTGATCATCATACAGGACAAATCTGAAAGAGTAACAGTGATACACACAGTGGTTGGTTTGTAAATCAAAGCACAGCAGAATGTGTTTCCCTAAAGCTGCCCTCTCTCTGTCTTACCTATAAGTGATGCTGATGGCGGTATACATGGCAAAGAAAGCCAGGAACTCTTTATATAACACCTTGTAGATGCTGCCTTTCCAGGCCAAAAGCAGCTTGGAGAAGCCACAGAAACGGGCATTTGCAACTCTGGCTGTGTAGGTGACAGTCATTGGTGACAGCCAGATTATAGTAGGTCCTCAATAAAAAAAGAGCTGTATGAGAAAAAAACAAGCACCTCTGAGATTATTACACCTGCAGTGCTTCTGTAACAAAGTTCAGATGGGTCAGAGGTCATGAACAGATCAACTCATGTTGTATAACTGACACAACTCTCACTCTGGTCATTCATTTGATTCACAGATAAAAGTATGAATGAATGAGTGAAAGACTTTATTTAGAACATAAAGTCAATAAAAACAGATACAAAATAATAACAAACAAAACAAGAGTAATAATGTCCGAAAAGGAGTAGGTAGAAGTAAAGTTTATATCTCCCTATACCCCTTCCTCACTTCTCCTCTAATAACTCATATATCATAGAATGATAATATAATATAATATATAAACTATCCCAGATTTATTTACATCACAAATTAAATATATGAGCAGCATCCCAAGTTTATTTACAACCCACATATCCATCCGGAGTTAAAAAGTAGATATAAAGTAACCCTTATCACAACTCTTCCTCAACCATATACCTCCCAAAAATATCTTTTTTGTACAGCTTTTTAAAGTGATTTATATTTGTGCTCCGCTCCACAAATCCACCCCACAGACTGAAATACACATACTCTTCTTTGTTGTACAAACACAATGCTTTTTAAAATTCAATTTTCCTCTTAAATTATAACCCCCCTCCCTGTCACAAAACATTTTTTGAATATTGCTTGGAAGTGAATTATGTCTTGCTTTGAACATAATTATTGCAGTTTTAAATTTGACCAAATCCATGAATTTCAATGCATGTGACTTTAAAAACAGTGTGTTTGTGTGTTCCCTATATATCCCACATTCTTCACTATCCTGATTGCTCTCTTTTGTAGTATGCATAATGGTTGTAAGTTGCTTTTATAAGTGTTAAACCCCAAACTCCCACACAGTAATTCAGATATGGTGATACAAGTGAAGAATACAGAATGTGCAGTGATTTATGGTCCAGTGTGTGTCTTGTTTTCCCTAAAAGTACATCCCCATCACCTTCACTGAATCATACTAAAAGAACAGAGTTATTTCTCATGTATTTTTTGTCTTAAAATAAAATCTCCTTACCTTGTTTGTAGTGTTTTTTTCTTGATGAATGCACCAATTGCTCAGCGCATCTCTGTGCGTAATTGGCACCACTGGAGAAGTGAATTCACATCTCCACTTAACAGTATATAGTCTTCTTCTTCTGCGCTGTGGAGGTTTTTTTTTTTTTTTTTTTTTCCAAAGAGCTCATAACCCTGATATCCCCCGGCGTCAGATCGGTTAACTCGAGGCTCGCTCGGCTGCATGGCAGTAATCCTCTGGAGCCTCCTCCAGTGGTCAGTGCGCCCCGGGGTAAATCCCCCAAAACGAGGAGGAGGAGGCGGAGGAGGAGCTCGTTAGCGAGGCCCCCGACCGGCAGAGCGCGGCTCGCTGATGGACCACAAGCGACAGGCCGCAACAGAACACTACAGCATACAGGACTTATGAAACACGAGCAAGTGGACCATGGCAAACTGGCCTGTTAAGTGATATGAAAACAACAACCACTTTTAATGCTTACAGGTTTATAATTAAAGGCTTGTTGAATAATAATATACCAGTGGTTAAAAAAAAAAAAAAATCATCTTCCTGAGTCCATACTATTTATTTGTTCTCAAGAAAAAAATCCCAGTGAGTTGTAATAATCCCAATTGTTACCAAATGCAATTTCCCACCGGGACATATTTTTTCAAAAGGAAATAATTTATCAACAACAGATGACTTTTAATGACTTTGGCTATTTCAAGCTGTGCCTGTGATGCTCATGAGGCCTACAATATTCTTAATAATGGATATTTTGCATTAAGTTTAGCTGTCACCTGCACTGTTAAGAATGTCCCAGTAAAATAACAGTAAAGAACTGATGGCAGCAGGGTTGCCTTTATGTTACTGTAAAATTAACATTATTGTTGCTGAAATTTACAGCTTGGTGCTGTTAAAGAAAAATACAGTTTGAACTTTATTAATTTCACAGTATTTTACAGTTAATCTACTGTTTAAAGTTACATTATATAGCTGTTTTTCCACCTTTCTTTTACATTATCTTACTGATTTGTTTTAATGCACTATTTAGGTTGTATTTTTTACATACATTTTAATAAACATTATTTGCTGCCTAGATGAATAGACTTAGCAGGTTACAGACATAGGAATAGTCACATTAAATACAATTAAAGGCACTTGTTAGGAAAAAGGCTATAATAAAGATAAAAGTTGACACTTTTCCCAAATGCCTCTAGCTGGCTACAAGCACAGAATGCAAACCAGAACAACATGTGAGTGAAGAACAGTGAAGCTAATTCACTGATTTTACAATCATGTACAATGTACAAGCCTCACATGAGCAGATCAGGTCCCAGAATTAAAAACCTACTGCATGAAACTGTTACTGATGATACTTTAGACAGTTGATCAGCAGTAAAGTGATGTTTTTTTAAGAATGCATTATAGTTCAGTTAAAAAACGGCCTATGAGCGTAATTTAACAGGTTTTCTTTTGTACTAACAGTAAAGCACTGTTTTTAGCAATAACAGGTTAATACTGTTGAAATCCTGCTGTACATTAACAGCAATTGTTTACAGTGTACATATTTCCTGTAATATACCATTCATTCACATAATACTAGACGGGTTAATCATCTTCACCTGCCTTTTTACAAAACTAAACATGACCAGTACTCCCTCAGATATCATGGTGTACAAATATGGAACACCAAAATACATGTTATCAAGAGCTCGTTATCCTTATCCTATTATCATCACATTTAATTCATGATGTCTAATTATCTTTTGATATGTTTAGATATATTTTCTTTTCTTCTGTACTGTTTTTTGTATGTATTTCATTGTTTTTATTGGATTGTTTTCCACTGTTTGGTTAGGTTTTTCTGCACATTTTGTGTACTTCTTGTTGTTGTTTAACTTTTGTTGTATTTTTAAGATTATGTTAGTTTAGATCTTTCTTCCTTATTTGTTATTGGGGTTTTTTCTCCTGGGGTTGGGGGGGAGGTCCTTTGTATAAGCCTGTGGCTTCTTGACCTCTCCAGACACATTTCTGTTTTTTTTTCATTGACTGGATTTTGTGAAGTTTTATATATGTGCAAATAAATATATAAATATAAAAAACAAAACCAGTGGTAGAAAAAATCATCTTCCTGCGTCAGTCCTATTTATTAACACTACAGCATACAGGACTTGTGAAACACGAGCAAGTGGACCATGGCAAACTGGCCTGTTAAGTGATATGAAAACAACAACCACTTTTAATGCTTACAGGTTTATAATTATAGGCTTGTTGAATAATAATATACCACTGGTAAAAAAAAAAAAATCATCTTCCTGAGTCCATCCTATTTATTTTTTCTCAAGAAAATTCCCAGTGGGGTGTAATAATCCCACTTGTTACCAAATGCGACTTCCCACCAGGACATATTTTTTCAAACGGAAATCATTTATTAGGCTACACTCAACAACAGATGACTTTTAATGACTTTGGCTATTTCAAGCTGCGCCTGTGATGCTCATGAGGCTTACAATATTCTTAATAATGGATATTTTGCATTAAGTTTAGGTGTCACATGTCTTATTCCCCTGTATTTTTCATTTTAAGTCAGTCCCTCCTGAACTGCGATGTTGAAGGTAAAAGGGGACTCATTATGCTTTAGTGTTTTTTCTAGTGCTGTCAGTCCTAATTGAGATTAATGGCACATTTTTCATCTGTTCAAAATGTACCTTAAAGGGAGATTTGTCAAGTATTTAATCCTCTTATCAAAATGGGAGTGGACAAATATGCTTGCTTTATGAATACATATGTGTATATTTATTATTGTAAATCATTTAACAACACAAAACAATGACAAATATTGTCCAGAAACCCTCACAGGTACTGCATTTAGCATAAAACAATATGCTCAAATCATAACATGGCAAACTGCAGCCCAACAGGCAACAACAGCTGTCAGTGTGTCAGTGTGCTGACTTGACTATGACTTGCTCCAAACTGCATGTGATTATCATAAAGTGGGCATGTCTGTAAAGGGGAGACTCGTTGGTACCCATAGAACCCATTTACATTCACATATCTTGAGGTCAGAGGTCAAGGGACCCCTTTGAAAATGGCCAAGCCAGTTTTGGAATGTTATTTAAACTCCTTCTTTAGCTTTAAATTTGAGCCCACAGCAACCTCCAAAAATAAATTGCGTTATTGCGTTAAAGAAATTAGTGGCCTTAAAACGAATTTGCGTTAACGGGTTATTATCGCGTAAACTTTGACAGACCTAGTTTTCCCCTTTCCTTTAGTGTGTTAAATATATTTTTTGCATGTAAAAGGTCTACAAAGTTACAAAGCCCAAAGCTCAGGGAGTTACTCTCCCCCACAGAAACCCTGCTCCTGAACTGCCTAAAATGCCTCACTTGAAGTCCTGCATTTTCTTCTGTAACGTGGTGATGTCACCAAGTAATATATTTGCATATTACCTGCCTAGTGGCTAGTTTGGCACGCCCTCAAACAAAGCTAGTTAGAGCGGAGCTAGAGCAGAGTCCGAAGAGTTTTGATCAGTTGACCAATTATAACAGTGGGTCAGCTGACCAATCAGAGCAGGACCCACTGTTATGATTGGTCAACTGAACTAAACTCTTCAGGGCAGGAGCTCAAATAGGGCGTTTCAGACATTGGGGATGAAATAAGGTGTTGCAGCACAGCCAGTATGAGAAAAATAAAGTGTTTTTTTAACATTAAATTAAACATGTTCTAGTAGAAACCCAAAATACAACCTGACAATAAGCATAATATGTCCTCTTTAACTGAGGCTTTTAGCTCTGTCAGAGGCAATCTGCAGTCTGGTCGGTTTACATCCGCGTGCTCGTATGACAATACCGTCTACATCAAATAACAGTTAAATAAATAAGCAGCTTGCAGATCAAAAGAATGACAAAAGGCTCTCATCAGAGGCAAGTTTGTTTTAATTAACACTCGCAACATAATTTAAAGAAAAGTCTATAGAAAACAGATTATTGACTCAAAAGCATTCAGTGACAGAAAGGGGGCAATTATGTATCAACCTGTTGGAAGTATCAGGCGAGCCAATCAGAGGCCAGTATTCTATCACCAGGGCAAAGATGCTTGGATTCTATTAAACAACTCGCCATTCATTTGTTCCACTTTTGATCCACCAACATTCAATATATTTGTATTAAGGATGCACTAAATAAGGCTAATAATGTATTTCAATAGTGTTCCCATATAGTTCTCAGTAAACAGGGTGGACACAGAATGTTTGATGAGGTTTATGAGCACTGTATGGGAACCAGCTTCCTGCCGCTCAAACATCATGAGTCTCATCACACGTTTGCCTTTGAATCTCATAAAACTGGTGCCGTCTCCGACCACATACCACCTGAAGCAACCACGGTGGCCAAAAATATCTAACAGAGGCCTTTAAGACTGTCCAGTTCAAACAATGACATAGCCATATATGGCTATAAAGCACCCAACTTGACTTGATTCAAAATCTCATAGACATTAGGTTACTGCATTTACACCAGAATCACATGTTAATGTGAGGTCTAATGATTTGTCACAAATGGTAAAAGACACATTATAGACTGCTCTGGTTTGCTTTATTGCAATAACAAGGATGGTCTTGGCAAAGAACGAAGACCATGGGCCATACTGTTTTGGTTTTTTTAAAGGTAACTGTCTTTTTTTCATTGCCATGAATCTGTATAAATTTGATGTGAATTCCAGATGTGTGAGAGATGAATTTGCATGAAATTTTAGTCAAAAGTCAAACTGGAGAACAAACACGGCCACCAAACCACACAGAATAAACAAGGCATAAACATCAACCATCTGAAAGCCGTTTTATCCTGGAATACGGGAGCACCGTCGCTGGAAACACTTTGTTTTCACAACTGAGATGGGACACTGCGAAGGATGGAGGAGGAGGGGAAGGGTTTTTTTTTGTAGAGAGAAAGTTAAATGCTTCAAGTAGGAATAGTACAACTGCCACACAGAGGATATGAAGGAAAGAGGAGGTGAACAGAGAGTAAGGTTCTCTCTCAAACAATATAGCAGGTTATGTACTGTATGTGTGTTTGTGATTTCATCAGCTCCCCTTCGACAAGGGCGTGTGTCCTGCTGTAGCAGTGCTCTGCTTTGGATGACGGACTGAGGGGGACTGAGTGGATCAACTTGAGGCTGTTACTGCAGGGTTTGAGGCTGGTTGAGGGAGGTGAGTTCAGACTGTAAAGGTGCGGTCTGTAGGGGGGTGGAGAAGGGAGGTCCTGCAGGGAGGGACATCACTTATTTGGGGGTTTGTAGGGTTCCAGAAGTTGCTTAGAGAACGTGTTGACCTTGTCGGCACCTCGAACTTCATGGGGCAGCAGCGGTAACTTGACTATGTGGAAATCTTCATAAAGGTCCTCCATCTGTAGGGAAGAGACAGACCATTAATGAGGACGACGACATGAAACATTGGGTGCAAACTATCAGGGCTGGGACGATACGCCTTTCTCCTGAGTCGATACTATCACATATAACCCAATTCATCTTATTTCCATATATGTATTTTGTATATACAGTTCCCTTTGTTAACACCTTATTTTGAAAAAACAGACGTACAGTGTGTTCCAATCCGCATACTTCTGTACTTACACTTACTATTTTGAGTGCATAAGTGCGTTCACACTGGGAAGTACGGCAAAATGCAGTGTAGTCGAAGTACCCGGATGTTGTACTCAAAACGGTCAGATCGTTGAGTGTGGAACACTGGACACTTTCCACACTCAATTGTCGCCATCTTGGCTACGTAGCGGAAGGGGCGGAGCCACGACCACTATTCAAACGTGAAAATGGCAGCAGATGATGCGGGAGCTTTTGCGTTGCTGAACAACGTACCTTATAGATGTCTATGGGCTACGTAGATAACAGAATAAAACAATACGTAAACATACCGGTGCATTTTCAGCCAACAGGAGGACACATCGTAGGCGATGACGTTAGAAACGTAATTTCCACTTTGCTTTCATTTTCTGTGTATTCTTGATCAACAAAGCAGGCAGATATTTTGGCGGGTAGTTGACGTGTAAAACCTGAAGGAGGCAGCAATGCAACACAAAGGATGCCAGCTGCCGTAAAACCCCGAAGAAGAAGAAGATATTTTGGTGGGTAGCGAGCCGCGGTGAAATGTTGCTATCATCATTTCCGGTAAGTGCGCCACAGAGTATTCGATTTGAGACGACCCTACCCCGTTGAAATTTACGCACTACTCAAGTAAGTACAGAGTGCACACAGTGCACTACATTGAAGTGTACTTCTGTAAGTACGTGGATTGGAACACACTGGTAGTCACACGTGTATACTTCCACTAACTTCACCAAGTCTGTCTCTAGCTCTCCCCATCAGCTCCATTCTTTCGGTTTTGCTTATTGAAGTGAATATGACGTCACGTTATTCAGACTACAATAAAAGCGATAACTTCCTTCTACCTCCACATAGACTCAAATGAAGCACTTACATTGAATCTGGCATTTAAAAAAATCTATTTCAAAATCGTAAAACAAAAACATAGATGAATCTATTTTTTTCCCACCCCTACAATGTACGCAGCCGTATTACAAAACAAACTACTGTCTCTTACCTGGTCTAAATACTTGGACTGAATTTTATGGCGGGCTTCACACATTTTGCACGGCCTCTCTGATTCGGGGAAAACAAGTTGGTTGACGATGATGTTGTGCGTGTCGATGCGGCACTTGGCCAGCTCCTGGATCAGCCGCTCCGTCTCATACAGGGAGAGGAACTCAGCGATACACACACAGATGAAAGTGGTCTGTTCCTGATGGACGGGAGAAAAGAGGAGTTACTACACATTTACAGAAAGCTTTTAATATGACCAGTTCAAGTTGAGTTGTTCTGTGAATTAATCGCACATTTTTTAATTTGTTCAAAATGTACCTTAAAAGGGAGATTTTTCAAGTATTTAATAATCTTATCAACATGGGAGTGGGCAAATATGCTTGCTTTATGCAAATGTATGTATATATTTATTATTGGAAATCAATTATCAACACAAAACAATGACAAATATGGTCCAGAAACCCTCACAGGTACTACATTTAGTATAAAGAATATGCTCAAATCATAACATGGCAAACTGCAGCCCAACAGGTAACAACAGCTGTCAGTGTGTCAGTGTGCTGACTTGACTATGACTTGCCCCAAACTGCATGTGATTATCATAAAGTGGGCATGTCTGTAAAGGGGAGACTCGTGGGTACCCATAGAACCAATTGTCATTCACATGTCTTGAGGTCAGAGGTCAAGAGACCCCTTTAAAAATGGCTATGCCAGTTTTTCCTCGCCAAAATTTAGCGTAAGTTTGGAGCGTTATTTAGCCTCCTTCTCGACAAGCTAGTATGACATGGTTGGCACCAATGGACTCCTTAGGTTTTCATATGATACCAGTATCTTCACTCTAGCTTTAAAAAGAGCCCACTATAACCTAAAAATTGCAAGTTGCGTTAATGCGTTAAAGACATCAGTGGCGTTAAAATGGATTTATAACTGCAACCAGAGCGACTTACAGGATCTTTGAACTGCTCACTGACTGAGCGGATGACTGGCAGGGTTTCCTCCAGCTTAGAGGCCAGCTGGTCTGCGTTCATGTCACCCAGACCGAGCATGTTGCACATCTACAAACAGTGACAGAGAGATAGAGAAAATATATAAACTCTATTTGCCTGTGGTTGTTTTTTACCCTTCCACTTTGCATCATCCTTACTTCTAGTTCAACAGTAGCTTTGTGGAGCTTTTACAAACATCTAAACTCACATAAAAAAATTGGTAAAATCAATGAGCGAGTGGATGTGCTTGTCCCTCCTCACCTGGGAGATGAAAGGGCTGATCTGGTTCTTTATCTGCATGAGGCGGCCCAGACCACGCTCCACGATGGTGGGAAAGTTGAGCAGCCGCAGCGTGTGACCGGTAGGGGCAGTGTCAAAGACCACCACTGAGAAGTTCATTCCTTTCACTAACCTGGGGTACAGGTAGACAGTTATGGTGAGTTAGTATCACACTGGCTACCATTTCTTTATTAGGAGAGATGTTCCAATAGCATTTTTACCTTCCCAATACCGATTCTGACACCTGAACTTGCGGTATCGGCCGATACTGAGTACTAATCCGATACCAGCGTTTAATATCTTCGTCACTTTTGGGCTATCTTTGTGTTGGAATGTGGTTTCCAACGTTTGCTGCTGCAGTTCGTCACCCCTTGGTGAAGTCGTCGTGCACTTTTGCATGATGCGTCTTCAAATGTTGTATAAGATTGCTGGTGTTGCACGTAACAGTTCTTCTTCGCTGCTCTAAAACAGTAGTTGCCAGTGGCAGCCATGATACATCCAGGGCGACAGCACAGTGAAGGCTACTGTTTTGGAGCAACGAAGAAGAATAATTGATCTCTGGTTAAACAAGTTGATTTTTTTCTGGGTTAATAAATTATGCTATCGGATCAGTGCATAGACTGGCGTACTCGCCGATACCCGATACCAAATTTTGGGTAGTATCGGACTAATTGCCGATACTAGTATCGGAACAACTCTATTTGTCAGCTCAGTCACACTACTGCGAAAAGTAAATGCAACTCTTGGTCAGCAATACTACTAAAAAAGTGTGATGTGGCTTTCTGGTGACCATGTTGTCTTACCTCATGACCTCCGCGTAGCTCATGGCCTCGTCAATGCCAGGGAAGGCGCTCATGGCCTCCTGCATCATCTTCTTACCCATGCTGAGCATGTTGTCCTCCTCGAAGAACTCATCAGGCAGCTCTGCCACACCCAGGCTCGGGTCAATCTCCTGCATTCACACAGACACAAAGAATTAGCAGCGCATTACAAACGGAGGGCCTCCAGCAGCAACTCAGTTTGTTATTATACAATGATGGTTTGTGCTTGAGACCTAGATGTGGAACGGATGATCCTCATGACACTAAAGAGATAGTTACCTCATGCACTAAATTTCATTTTCCATAAACAGCATAAATAAACCTCTTTGTTAACAACTGTAGCTATGTTTATATCCACTTGTCAAACTAATTTTTGGAGACTTTTGATATATGACAACATTTTGACAAACTATCCATCCAACAGTTTGCCAGGCTAAGATAGAGATGCATGTCCAAACGAAAAGCCCACATTTCTGAACGGAAGGAGAAACACACATACTTTTAAACATTATGAAAGTCTTTGATATCAGCAGGTTTTGACCTTTTCAAGAAAGTGGTTGACAGAATGAAATAGTGGGGCTGTGTTTGCACGGTTGAACAAGTCCACCACCGGTGGAAAACGCTGAAAGAATCCTATTTTGACAGCTGCATGTAAATGGGAATATTAATTACCATTAGCCATGTAAACAGCTTTTTAGGAATATTGTCTTTTTGGGAATAAGGGCTAAAAATGAATATTTTTGCAGGTAAACGTAGTCAGCGTCATAGCTTACTGGGACACCTGAACAGAACAGAGCTATTGTTATTAATAACACTTGTGGCATTTTTGTCACTCCAACATGATGTATTAGGGTTTACAAAAACATATTCTTATTTAATTATGATGTTTCCACTTTATTATCTTTATTTTTAAATTCTTGGCATTCTACTTGATTTTAGGAACGAAATATGTTAAAAGTTTTCTCTCATCTGACAAGTGAATGACCATAAAGGTGCTGAGACAATTAAACGGAACAGACAATAATTCATGTTATTAGTTACACCTGCACCATTTCTGCTATGACAAGTCAAAATGCCTGCTGGAAGAAATGCCTTTTGGAAAACAATCGCAACTCAACTGTTAGTTGAGACTTAAGAATTTGCTTCCATAAAAACAGGTTGTGACTTTTATACTTCAATCTCTGCCTGTAGTGTCTTCCTGTGCGGATGTTTTCGTAATGCAGTGCTTAGACTTACCATTGCAAAGAGGTTCTCATAGCCCTTGACCTTAGTAGGCACCTTTGAGAACTTCTGGTCAAAAGCATCCGAGATGTTGTGAGCGGGATCGGTGGAGATGATGAGGACACTCTCCCTGACAGCAGCGAGCTGGACAGCCAAACTGCAACTAGAGAAAAACACAAGAGAGGTTTTAGTGTGTTATCTTTTCCTGAGCTTAACAGTTGCATAACGTAAACTACAGCTAAGGGATACAGTCTCTGAACTTAAATGGTTCTAGGTGCATGTAATGAATGCCTGTAACTGTGGCTATCAGACCCACAGGGCTTTGACTGACCCTAAACCTTCTAGGTGCATATAATGAATGCCTCTAACTGTGGCTATCAGACCCACAGGGCTTTGACTATCAGACCCACCCACAGGGCTTTGACTATCAGACCCACCCACAGGTCTTTGACTATCAGACCCACCCACAGGGCTTTGACTATCAGACCCACCCACAGGGCTTTGACTATCAGACCCACCCACAGGGCTTTGACTGACCTTAAACCTTTTGAGTGTACCAGGTATTTACATGTATCTGAAAGCACTAATCGTCACAGACCAAAAGTAACGGCACACTCACGTAGGCAAAAATATCATATTTGACTTTGTGGCATTACCTAGCACTGGCTACTTAAATGTTGCTTATTTCTGCTTTTGATATATTGTTCTTGATATTTTATTTATTTATTTCCACATATATAAAACTGCACAAAATCCAGTCAATGAAAAAAAACAAGAAATGTGTCAGGAGAGGTCAAGAAGCCACAGGCTTATACAAAGGACCTCCCCCACCAACCCCAGAAAAAAACAATAACAAAAAAGAAAGAAAGATCTAAATTAACATCATTTTAAAAATACAACAAAAGTTAAACAACAACAACAAGTACACAATGTGCAGAAAAGCCCTAACCAAACAGTGAAAACAATCCAATAAAAATGCTTAATATATTGTAAGCATCACTCAATGGCTTCAACGACAGCGTCATGTGTCAGCTGTTGTGCAGACCTGTCAGCTACTGCTAGCTAGTATATTCATCACCCACACAGGTAACCTAGCTGTTGATTAGCTTAGCCACAAGCTAACACACGGTTACCCTTTGAATGAGCACAAGGCCAGAAGAGAACCAGCATCCTGCAGCGTGATGGTCAAACCACTTGAGTTAAAGTCATGACTACATGTGTAACTGGCTAACGTTAGCTAGTGACAGGGCTTGACAGCATTCAACTAGCTAACCGGCAAACTAGCGTAACGTTAGCCTTCTTGTCTAAACACGGAAGGTTAATGAGACTTGTTTTAATGCTTTCTAACTAGTAAGATATCGCTCATAAGATTCTTCTTATATAACAATATCTTATGAGTCATCTGAATGATCCACGTCCAGTTGTGTCGGCAGCTAAGCTAACGTTAGCTGTGTTAGCTCGCTACGTTAGCTTGTTAGCTTGCGTCGTAGCATGAAGGCTAACGAGCATTTCCCCTTTAACTTACCTACATGTCGTTTTACCGACACCTCCCTTTCCACCCACAAAGATCCACTTGAGAGACTTCTGCTCGATGATGTTCTTCAGTGTCGGCTCTAACGGCTCCACATCAGGAGCATCTTCAAACTCGTCTTCCAATGAAGCCGCCATCTTGTCTGTGTACACTGAGACGTAGCGACAGCCCAGCTGGTGATGGACCACGGTGATGCCTTCACTGAGCCTCGGAAACAAGAGTAGCTGTAGTCTAGTGCAAATGGTGGCGACTAACAAAAAGAGAGAAGCAACAAAAAACAAATGTAATTTTATGGTAGGTGTGGGAGGAATATGACATATAGATATATAGATTATGTAGAATATAGACAGGCCATAATGGGAACACAAGTACACATTTTAAAGGCTGGAATGTCAGTAATGAGGCCTTTTAATATTTTCAAAACATTTAAAGGGACTGTTTGTAACTTTAAGAAATGCTTGTTAACAGCGACACCTGTGGCCATTAAGTCAATGAAAGTCAGCGTTGGGCTCGAGCTTGTGCTCGCTCTAAATAGACATGAACGAGCATCGCTCAAAACAGTGAGGCGACACACATCAGCTAAAACCACAATATCACTCTATATTTCAGCTGCTTGGCAGTAATGTTAGCTGACCAGACGAAGGTCTCTCCATGAATCACTGCTGATACTAGTGTTGGCTTTTCCTGCTCCAGCCCCGGAAGAGAAATGTTATCGTCTCTGACCGGGTGCCGGAGGGAGACACCGGCACCCGGTCGGAGACGATAACGTTTCTCGCTGTGGAGCCCCGTCACTTTACAAGACACGGAGAACCTCTGACGGTTTGGAGGAGCTGCAGCAGTTATTTATGCACAAATGTCCACTGTACATTCACTAGATATTCTCAAAGCTACGAAGTCTTCTGCAGTGTGTAATGTGCGCACATGCATGTGAGGTGGAGCGAGCTGAGTGAAGGCAAGCAGGTAGAGGAGCAGAGTACAGCAGAGACTCCTGCCCTGGAGATCAAAGCTACGGTCTCCCCTGCGTCCTCCGACTGCAGCCAACACTGTTTAACAGACGGGCTTCACTAGATATAACTTTGTGGTTTTGGTGCTTCCGTGTAGTTTGTGTTGGAGTCTGAGTCTGAACAGCGTAGCCACACGCAAGCGCGCATGGGACACCGACCCGGTAGATTTATATGTGTAAGAAGTTACAAGTCCCTTTTAAGTACAGAAACACATTCACAGCTGAAAAACAGTTCATTCTTTAAGTGATGTTTTCATGTATTACAAACACAACTCACAAATGATAGGTTAACGCAAGACGTTTTTTTTAATAGGATATCAATGGTGTAATTGAATAATGATTAAAGGGGACCGTAATAACCTTTCAGTATATTGTAATTCAAGTGTTCTGAGAGAAAACTAGACTTCTGCTCCTCCACAGGCTCTAATGGCTTTAAAAAAATCTAGCCTGTGACGGGAGACTTTGGCCAATCACAGGTCATTTCAGAGAGAGAGCGTTTCTATTGGCTGTGTTCTGGCTGGTTGGCAGTGCTTGGTATTTCCTCAACTGATCTCAACATGGCTGCCGGGTCACAAACTTTCTCATTTTACAGCTAAACAGTACACTACAAGATGTTTCTGAAAACATTTGAGGCGAGAAATAGGCATTACAGTAACAGAATATTGATTCATATTTGATCAGCGCTGCCTAGTTTGATTGGAGTCCACTCACCTGGGAGATACAAGTCCGGTCTGACTTGTTTACACAGTGATGAGCTTTTATAGCTACACCGTTACCTTGGATACTGTAGTATTAAATATAAAATAACCACATAAAAAAATGAAAATAACACAAATATGTACACCTAATGACCATCAAATAAAGGTAAAATTACAAAAAAATAATAGTGACAATAGTAACAATTTTATTAAAGCTAAAATTGTGTATCTAATGTAACATGCAAGAGGCATATGTTACACGAGGGATTGACAGCCGGCTCATAGACGGCAGCTGGACGGCAGACTCCGACTCGACTCTGATTGGTTGTTTTCCTCCGGTCTGTGAAATCTTGCAGATGCCATTAGGAGCACCGGAGGACACAACGGCACATGATTTTTTTTCAGATTACCTGTCTCATGCACTACTGTCAGGAAACAGTGAGCGTTTTATAAAAATAACTTTTTTAGAAAATCGCATTTGCTCCAATTCTACACACTGCTGCTTTAACTTTGCAGCTGCTTTCAACTCTCTGGTTGTCAATCAGAGTGTTTCTGGAAAAGAGCATTGCTGCTGAAAAAACTTTGATAAATAATGAAACAATTCAACAATGTATCAGGAGAAAATATTTTTATTAAATTCTGTATAAAGACAGTTAGGTACATTCAATGTCTTACTGAATGATTAAAAGCAGCTATGATTAGGTATGGAAAATCAGTTAACACAATTTTGATTTCATCAGTAACGACTCAATGACAGAATAACATCCATATGCATATAAAAACCCAGCTGAAGAAGAGGATATGAGGATTGAAAATCTCAGTGAGAAAAACATTCATTTACATGAACACGTGCATGCTGTGACCACAGGATAAGGCACTTGCCTCCACATACACCTTTTCATGACTTCACCTGTCGCCACCTCACCATCAGACCCGTCACCTCCCTCTCTGATTTCCAAGCAGTGCCAAGCCAGAATCTTTATGCGTGCCGTCTGAGCTCGCACACACTCCATCCCACCAGGAAAGGAGCAACTTCGCACTCCGTCTGACCTTTCGCAATCAGTCTGCCGCAGCCAACGTGGCCAGAAAGCAGGACCCAGATCCACCCATCGGTAGCTTAATCCGCAAGTAGCAGAGCGCACTAACCAGTCTCTGACTGAACCGGCGACGTGTGAGGGCAGAGAGCCGAGGTCCAGATCTGCGGCTTCCTTAACCAGCTTCTGGCTGTGGTTTGCCGCTGCGTCTTTCAGCTCCGGAGAAGCACTCGTGTTAAACTTCTTCCACGTTGCAGGCAGTGACAGATTACCCAAATGTCGATCATCACCGTGACCCCCAGAGGCTTCAGACGGTCGCTCTATGGACATCCAAAACAGGTCAAAAGAGGATCCCATAAGACGCATGAGGCGAGAAGGGCGGCGATGTCTGGGTTTGGGCATGTAGTGGTAGTCTTC
The DNA here is from genome assembly GCA_916701655.1 of Sebastiscus albofasciatus. Lineage (NCBI taxonomy): Eukaryota > Metazoa > Chordata > Actinopteri > Perciformes > Sebastidae > Sebastiscus > Sebastiscus albofasciatus. Next base: position 36,070 of record CAKAOI010039250.1, read on the forward strand.
GGCGTTCGTCAGCAGGGTGTAGGGGCGGACCGGCTGCGAGTAAGACGGTAGACTGGCTCTCAGCTGGAGGAATGGTGAATCCCAGCCCGTGTCCTCCTTGTCTTGAACAACATTTGGAAGCTGGATCTGGGTTGAAACGTTAGAAGTAAACAATGCAGATCCACATAGGAGGAGAGAAATCCAGCAGAGACAGACACCACAGCTGAATGGTCTCGGCATGGTGCAGATGGTAGGCAACAGAAAGATGAGAAACTGCTCCTCGTTTTCCTTTTCACCCGTTCAGTTATGGGTTCTCCTCTGGGTGCTTCAGGAACTCCATGTACTCTACACCAGACATCCTTGAGCTCGTGAACAATAACATACTGAAATCAGTGCCTTTATAACACAAACAGCAGACATATTATTGAGTAATGCCAGGCAGAGCACGCCTAAGCTCCCACTTCTCATTCAAGGCTCTGATGTTTTGGCTAACTTCAAAGCAAACACTCAGGGAAAAACTGAGAATTCATAGTTTGTTTTCAGCATAATTACAATTTTAACAGATGATACATTCAAGTGAAGGCCGTAACTGAGATGTCATCAAGGTGACATTTGCACGAGACACAAAAGCAGTTCTATATATTTCACAGCAAGCATTAAACAAGAAAAAAAGAAGAATCATTTGACCTCGATTTGGTGTCACAGCGACCTTGGACATAAGATCTCAAAAAATAGCACAGCTCCCTCTCTCACACAAAGACTGCACTTAGATCAGTTATAAAACCAGCTTCAGGGTAAATTCTCTTCATGGCAGCTTCGATAAATACATAGCAGAGAGGATATAAAAAGAGGACAGATTGTTTGCAGGACAATAACCCCATTTATTCTCATCTACACAAAAATCAGTTGTCTGGGTCAAAGGCACATGATGGCATGATATCAAATATATTTTCAACATTATACTTAACTGTAAACACTGTTTCTAATTTAAGTTTTTGTTTACATCAACATTATAATAATACATTTCATAAATACAATCACATAAAGGTGTTTATACTTACATAAAGATAACAAACAGCAGGAATTAATTAGGAATTATTGCATTTATGCTACGAGTTGATTCGGCAGCAGGTCTGTAGTGTCAGGTTTTATTGTGTGTGTGTGCATGTGCGTGTGTGTGCGTGTGTGTGCGCGTGTGTGTGTGTGTGTGTGTGTGTGTGCTTTCAGAGAAAACCTGACTTAAGTATTTTAATATGATGGCGTGTTTATTTTGACCTTTACATCCACTCGTTTTTCTTGTTTGTCCCTCAAACTCAAAGTGAAAAAAGCTGGTCTGATCTGTCCTTTTGCCGGCTGGACTGTGGTGGCGGTCTGGATGCGGGGGGCGGCACGCTGCGAGTTGCCTGGCCGCTGCGGTCTGATGCCTTCGCCCGATCTTCCAGGAACTGATCAAACTCTGAAAGGGACAGTTGGAGTAAGAGGTAAGTGTGTGCGCAAGAACACACAGGAAGTACGCTAAAATATGATAATATTATTATTATGAAACATTCTTTTTGGCGGGACCGCAGGGGGCCAGCCCTACAAATGCAAAAGTCTGTCACTGAGTGACTGACTGAGTGATGAAGTTACAAGATTGGTCGGCCGAGTGTCGGAGTTTCCTCTTTGGCCTTTGTTCATTCAAAATGAAAAGGCGGAACAGTCCTTTGTTTATGTTTCCAGTGGGATGTGTCAGCGGTTCCACTCACCGGCGTGCTTGGGTAGTGGCTAGAAGGGAGCCCGCAAACTGGGGAAACTCTCGCAAGATTATTAAGGTTAGGCACTGACCTTGAATGGTTAAGGTTAGCATAGGTCGGCGGGCAGCGAGTCTTGCAAGAGTTTTTGTAGATCTCAGATCAGATTTTGCAATTTACGGGCTCCCTTCTAGACACGACTGTGGTGCTCCTCTATTGGCACATTTCCACCAGATCCGGTGACGGATGCTTTCCATTCTTTTCCTAAGGAAAGCAGGAGAAGCAGTCGCCCAGTGCATGTTGGGAGTGTTGCAGCAAGTTGGAGAGGGTCTGTATTTTATTCAAATGAGCCCGTCTAGCGTGACGCCTCCGGCTCACGAACCTGGACCAAGTTGTCAAACTAGGCAATCTAGTTCAAATGAAATGGGATTCAGCAGTGGCAAAGCCTATTTCTGGCTTAACATGTTTTCAGAAGTAGATTTTGGTGGATTGTTTAGACGGAATAACGAAGTTTACAAGCAGGCCGCCATGTTGTTTCCCATTTGAAACGGCAAGCAGAAAACCAGGGACCAATCAGGTGCATTCAATGATAGGATACGTCACCACTTGAAAGGCCAGTTGAGTGGAGCAGGGCGCTCCCTAGTGTCCTCGCCGGACCTGATGTACCGCTGGATTTAACATTATAGACATGACCACTGACTATTTGTGTGACAATTTAGCCACAAATTGCACAAATTCACAGACTGACCACACACGGTCCAGCTATATACTCAGTTTTGACCGAGTCTTGTTTACCCTAACATGGCAGCAATAAATCAGTAAAGAGAAAAACATACCTTCACTGGACACTCCTCCACTAACTGAAGACTGGTCTTCCTGCATTTCCAAACATAATAAAACACAGAGTAAAGATCATATCATCCTATATCATGGGAACACCGTTTAGAGAGAGGCATGCTTTCTCTTACCATATCACCAGATAACCATCTGTCAACATCGTTCTGCACAGAGTTTTTTGCTGGTGGCATCTAAGAGGGGGATAAGTTGACACTGTGTTTGAGCTATATCTACACAATTAGCACGATGCTTTGTACTTTTATTTCAAAAGGAAACATTTTGTTTAAATCCATTTCTGTGTCACGGCGGTATACACACCCCTCCTGTGACCTGCAGCCTCGTATCCAGAGCTCCAGCAAGGCCCTCCACAGCTCCGGGGTCCTCATACCTGACACTGGGGATAGGATGTATTGTAATTAGGGCTGTCAAAGTTAACGCGATAATAACGTGTTAACGCAAATTTGTTTTAACGCCACTGATTTCTTTAACGCATTAACACAATCAATATTTTGGAGGTAGTAGCGGGCTAAATTTTGGCGAGGAAAAACTGTTGCGGCCATTTTCAAAGGGGTTCCTTGACCTCTGACCTCAAGATATGTGAATGTAAATGGGTTCTCTGGGTACCCACGAGTCTCCCCTTTACAGACATGCCCACTTTATGATAATCACATGCAGTTTGGGGCAAGTCATAGTCAAGTCAGCACACTGACACACTGACAGCTGTTGGGTTTGAGTTTGCCTTGTTATGATTTGATCATATTTTTTATGCTAAATGCAGTACCTGTGAGGGTTTCTGGACAATATTTGTCATTGTTTTATGTTGTTAATTGATTTCCAATAATAAATATATACATACATTTGCATAAAGCAAGCATATTTGTCAACTCCCTTGTTGATAAGAGTATTACATACTTGACAAATCTCCCTTACAGATAACAAATGTTTGATTAATCATGATTATCTATGGACCATGATGCGGTTAATCACGATTAAATATTTTAATCAACTGACAGCCCTAATTGTAATGTTTGTAGCCAAATATTCATTTCAACACAGGTCTTATACATGGCATGCCCACATTAAACAATAGGCTATGGGACGGCCAAGACCGGTTATCTTTTACTTCTTATTGTGAAAGGACCCTTTTGTTTGTGATGCAGTTAAAAAAATCCAAATTGCCAACAGAAAACCAAATTTGAAAAACAAAATGGCAAAGGCTTTGTGTTCCTTATGTGGTGTCATGGACTGTAAGCCAAAACTAAACTGTAGATATCTTTCATTGGAAGCTTAGTGGCAATTATATCTTGCATTAAAAGGTACAATTGATAACTTTGGACAGCCTGACGGAGACACCAGTGTCAAACTCAGACATTTATCCATTTTTTCCATACCAACTGGCAACTTGATCACTGACGACCCAGAGCTACCATGTGATACCATCGTTGTTATACTATTGGCTCACAAGCTTTTGTTAGAAGTGGGAACCGAACGTCTGATAACTTCCACAGATACTGTATACACAAAACATTCATTTTGGACCCAACAACATTTTTTAAATGATTAATTCACAGTCATAATGTTTTGGAGGAAAAGCTATACTTTTATTCTGAACTTTTCTAAAAGCTCAATAGAACCTTTAATATTCATATTCAGTCAAAGATTGCAATAATGTAAACCCAGTTACAGCTAAGGGTACTATATCAGGTTAAAAATCACCAGATGTGACGAGACACTTTAATCTCTCACAAAAACAAGACATGTAGTAAAGAACGTGTATGATGAGTGTCTTTCTGTTTCACCACTCACCCTTTCCTCTGCTCAGCCAGGGAGCTGCCTCTCGTCTGGGCAAACATGTCAAACTCCTCCTCCTCTTCTGCAAGACAGACGATTAACTCATTAAGTCACAACTTGGATGAAAAATAATATCCTCCATCTTGGTATCTAAATTCCTGTAGCAACACATTTGTAATAATAAAACCCCAAACATGTTCTGTACTGTTCTATTTCTATACCAAATGTCAGTATTTGTAATTTATGGAAAAGGCATTTTTTTTGGTAATTCTGAATATGGCATGGCAACCTGCAACTTTCAAACACATCATATGCTCCAACTGTGCATCTTTGGGGGATTTCCTCCCTTTTCCTAAGACGTCATGTTAACCATGGTGATGTTTGTTATTGTGCCCATGTGATGCACAGCCACAACATCCTGTTTTCTACCAAAGATTGCAAAAGCATGACTGCAAGAGTGTTATACGTGTGAATTTGGTGTTGCAAGAGTGCACGTATGAAGCAGAAGTTCTACAAAGTTTACTCACTGTGGTCGACTGACTGCTGCTGACTAGCCAGGCTGCTGCTGACCGCTGGTTGGCTGGTTGTTGTGATGACGGCAGGTTGACTGAGAGTTGAACGCTCAGGGCTGAGGTCGATGAGGCTCTGGCTGGTGGTAGAGCTCTGCTAGAGTGAGGACGCAGCACAGTGGGCGTCACTTAGTGGGTGAGGATATTCTCATGGCAGAAATAAGGAGGAGCAAGTTATCTACTTACCTGTTGAGTATTCGGAATTTGTGCCTTGTTTAGTCTGTCAAACCTAAAACACAATTGCAATGCAATTAGTATAAATTTAGCCATAAGAAAGATACATACTGCACTCTTAAAACTTAAAGAGGACCTATTATGCTTATTATCAGGTGCATAGTTGTATTTTAGGTTTCTACTAGAACACTTTGATGTTCAAAAAACACTTTACTATACTCATACCAGCTGTGCTGCTGCACCTTTTTTCAGCATCTGTCTGAAACGCACAAAAAACTTTATAACACACTAAAGAAAAGGGAAAAAGCACAAAAGCATAATAGGTCCCCTTTAAAATCCAAAACACAGAGCTAGGCTGCAGCACACCTCTCATAGCGGATGAAGGCGTTGTTGAGGTCATCGTTGACCATGAGCAGCTCTTCAATGAACCCTTCATCCATCAGCTGGGGGATGAGCTCCACCACTCGAGACTGCATGCTCTTACACACCGAGTACAGCTGCTGCTTGGACAGACAGATGAACTCATTTTCATCACTAATGACACGGAGCAAAGGAAAATCATTAACCTTCGACTTCAAATCCAGTCCAAGAGTTCTATAATGATGAAATGTAATGCCCTTTTTTGGTGTACCCAATCCTGCTTCATCTACTCTTACACCAACCTCTGGCGTACTACATTTCCCAGAGTTACACGCAGTACAGTGCAGTTGTACAACTGCAAAACAGAGACCAAAGAGAGAAAGTGTAATAAAGACAAATTAGTATCTCTGCCTCTTCTATAACTTCTCTCTTATCGATTAACATAGACACACATGGCATGCTTCTAAAATCAATCAACAAATTCTACCAATACAGAAATGTACCTGTAGCAGCTCCGTATCATCTTGTTGACTCTGTCCAGGTATGAGCTCATTCAGCATCTCTGACATCACAGTGACATTTCCCTTCACCAGCGCCAGCTCACTTCGCAGCTTCTGTTCCTGGATAAGAAACACATTTTTTTTTTTTCAAATCAACAACAGTCAGAAGCCACAACACAACGGGCCTCATACGAGAACATTTTCGTATTCTTGTCTTAACTTTCTCTTACTTCTTTCGTACCGTGGGCTCGTACGTGGGCAATTAGAGCATAATTTAAGTTGTTTTGCAGTTTGAGTCATATTGACATTGTAGTGTTATACAGTAGCATCAATGGCCAATTTAAATGAATGATGATATCATTAGGCTGTACGAATACATTTACAGTTATATTATAATTTAAATTGCAGAGTCAAACAGGATAATGACAACATAATTATGAAGTTTAATTTGTATGGGATTTTCAAACTCAAAATTGCTTCACAGTGATGAAATATACAATATATACAACTTTGGTGAAAAACGTAGGTTTGGATAACAGTAGACTAATTGCACATGACTTCTACGACAGGTCTGGACCACTCATAAATTGTGTTAGTATCTAAGAGAAAATTCAAAATATGGGAAAATTGGTGAATGTGGCAAGTTCTCCTAAATCACTCAAACAAGCCACTGAAAGGGGACCTGTTATGCATTTGTGCTTTTTCCCTTTCCTTTAGTGTGTTATATAATTTTTTGTGTATGTAAAAGGTCTGCAAAGTTACAATGTCCAAAGTCCACACTAAAGGGAATTACTGTCCCCCATAGAAACACTGCTCTTGAAACGCCTCGCTTAAAGTCCCGTCTTTTTCGTCCGTAACGTGGTGATTACTGATCACTGAGTAACACATTTGCATAACGAGTACTTTGGCACACTCTCAAACAAAGCTAGTTAGAGCGGAGCTGGAGCAGAGTCCAAAGATTTTGGTTGACCAATCAGGGCAGACTGGGCTTTTCAAGAGTGCGGGGCAGGAGCTCAAACAGAGTGTTTCAGACAGAGAGTGAAAAGAGGTGCTGCAGCACAGCCGGTATGAGAACAGTAAAGCGTTTTTTGAACATTAAAGCATGTAAACATGTTCTAGTAGAAACCCCAAAATACGAGTATGCACCTGAAAATAAGCATATCAGGTCCTCTTTAAGAATAAATCTGTTTGTATGAATGTTTTTTGCCCAATTACTTTAAATTCTATAGTAATTTTGTTGCTAACCACTAAGATTAGAATGACACATCGCTGTTATACTGTAGAAGGCAACATTGACTCCTGTAATATAGTGATATTTTTGTTATACTTTGACATGACAAAGCAGGAAAAGCATAGGTGGAACTAATAACACTAACAATGGCCCTGCTCCAGCAATTACTGCAATACAATTGAAAAATGTACAATGTTATTAATTACACCTGTGCTTTGCCAGTCAAATTGTCAGCAATGAAAACTCAAACTCAATCTTTTTTTTTTTCTTTTTTTAGGCAGTGGTACCTGTTCTGCAGAGAGGGAGCCTGATCCCTCACTGGGCTGGACTGGAGGTGAAGTATTCTCAGCGGGAACACTAGAAGGTGCTTGTGGTTGTGACTGCTGCGTAGGAGCAGCGACTTGGGTCGTTTCAGGAGTCCCGTTTTCCGGGGTGCTCTGCAAGATGAAGAGAGGTAGAGGTAGAGTAGTGTAGAGGTAGATGTCTGGAGATGCATTTTTTTTTATGATTTCAGATATGTTGTGTTTTTATTCCTGTTATTTCTTGATGTTAATGTAAAGCACTTTGGGTTATGAAAGCACCTTTTGGTTATTGTAAAGGGCTATATAAATAAATGTTGATTGATTGATTGATGCATTTGATTTGGTGTGTTTGTAGACAGTCTCACCCTGTTCGGAGTGTGGATGGGTGACAGAGCATCCAGATCTGTCATGGGGAACTCCAGACCTCGTCTCCTCAGGTCATCATATACGTACACCACCCCCACTAGGGAAGGAGAGCTACGAAACGCATCGGCCCACGACTGGGATGGGAGGGAGAACATATGACAGGATATAATGAGAATGACTTCTAAATCAGTGTACAATAACACAGTATACTGGCCAAATGTGAAAAGAACAAGAAGAAAAGAAAAGGAATGCTCCTTCAGCATTTACAAGCCCGACTATATTTAATATCATTCCTGCTAGCCTGTGGTTACACACAACTGGCATTGACCATGTAGCACAGGAATGTGTGAAGGTATTTAACTCACAAAGAACACTAAAGATAACACTATTGTAACATGTCTGTAGCCACAATAGAGTCCAATTTAAGCAAACTTTAAAAGCTGTGGGATGTCAGCACACAACTGAAATATCTCACAATACAGAATTTCAATGAAATGTAATTAAATTGAGTGCAGACTAGAGCTGAAATTATTTGCTGGCTATAGCCTACTAGTCTTCTATGGCAGTAAATTGAATGTCTTTGGGTTTACAAATGCTGGTCAGGCAGTGGTGATTTTAGACTCTTTAAAAATACCAGAAAACCTAAGGAATCCATTGGTACATACATGTCATGCTAGCTTGTCAGGAAGGGGGCTAAATAACGCTCAGAAGTTAAGTTAAATTTTGGCAAGAAAAACCTGGTATGGCCATTTTCAAAGGGGTCCCTTGACCTCTGACCTCAAGATATGTGAATGTAAATGGGTTCTATGGGTACCCACGAGTCTCCCCTTTACAGATATGCCCACTTTATGATAATCACATGCAGTTTGGGGCAAAAACCATGCAGCCCCAACCCCCAAATTGCTGCAACAACTTATGAGACATAAACGAGCATGGAGATGACCATCATATACTTCCATCATACTGTTCAGACTTTTAAGTCCTTATACACTTTCATAATTTATTTTAATTCATGTTTATTTCTGATTTATGACAAGAAGACACAGTGCTCATCTCAAATTAATCTTCAGGTTCCCAGCTTTCAGATGATGTACACCACTTCTATGTGACATCTACTGTTGACCTGCTATCTCCCCCTAAAGACCCCCTGTACCCCCTAAAAAAGACAAAAACAAGTCTATGTGGGTCTCAGAGTGTTAATTATTAGGCCTATTATTATTATTTTCTGAAATAATTCTTAGAGACAGGGGACTAAACCATTACAGGTTCAAAGGGCTTTATTTAAACAGGTTCAATATCTAGTTTTGTCTATAAATCATGATGATACACACTACGGTAAAGTAGGTGGCGGCTTGCACCCTTAACGTTGGTAGTCCGCCAATAACACCAAAGGAGAAGAAGTAGGTAGTGAATTAGATTAAAAACAAATAAGTTGAAACGTTGGCAAAAAAAAATTGCTGAATGTTCTGACAGAACGTTGGGTCCAATTGGTCGTTATTGTCATAGATATAGGTTATAATGGGATAACATTAAATAAGAAAAGCTCATCTACAAGAGAATAAATATTTGAAAGCAATACAGAATGACAGAGCCTTAGGCTACTGCATTATATTCCATTATATTTGGAATTGTTATCTGGCACTTGAATTTTGTGTTTTTCCTTTACATTAATAAAAGACATTTCCACCATAACTTAATGCAGAAAAGGCAGAAATTTGTGCATAAAAATTCCCCAGAATGCAGGAAATGAAGTGTTTGATGCTCAAAATATACAGCGGGAGGACCCCCAGACCACCTCGCTTCATATGTGCCCCCCAATGTTGAAATGAGACCTACGCCTTTGCTGAGCCCCCCTAAAGGTCTGATCCTAGAATCGCCCCTGTGGTCAGGCAAAAAAAAGCAATTTTAAGACATCACCTTTGATTTTGGTTAAATGTGATGCGGTTTTCTGACATTTTATAGACACGATTAATCGATTATTTAAGAAAACCAGCAGATTAACCAATAAGGGAAATACTCATTAGTCACAGCCCTATAGTGCAGACAGCTTCTATCATATTGCCCTCTGTGGGAGCGTCCACATACCTGTATGAGGCTGAGCACCCTGTCATGGAGGGCAGTAGGGGGGTTGTATTTGGGCAGAATGGAACGGACCAAAACTCCTTCAATAAACTCCTGCGACGCCACAAGAATGTGGAAGCGGTGGCCACAGTTCTTCACACAGGCCTCAAGAACCTGTGTGACAGGGATACAGTCCATATAAAAAAGATGAAAACGTGAGTCAAGTTGCCCCAAAATGAAGCCTTTTCTCAAATTGTCTCAATACATACACTTTGACTTCAATGCTCATTTAGCCACTTGTGTGAGCATATGCACTGAGGCCACCAGCCAATCAGGACCAGGGTCATTCTGGCCTTCAAATTACACTCTCACACCCTTAAATCCTCAACTCATGAAAGGATGAATAAGACCTTTACACATAATCACCTATAGATGATTACTCACAGTAAGTGCCAGCATGATCTCTCTGAAGTTCTTGTTTCCTACGATTCTCTTCTTAATAGCTTTTACTGCATCTCTGGGCCTGAGAAAAATATAAACAGAAATTTATAAATGAGAAAATAAGCAAACTAGAATTATTGTATGCCTCTGTGAACCAGTCAAGTTGTAGTTTACATCCATGTCTGTCCAAAATGTCATCACTTCATCATTTTATCCTGTTAGACATGTGTGTGTGAAATTGAAAAATAATTAGCATATGAATTCTCGAGTTATGGCCAAAAACGGGGTTTGTGAGGTCACAGTGAGCTTTGACTACAACATTCTTATCAGTTAATCCTTGAGTCTAAGTGGACATTTGTGCCGGATGTAATACAGTTCCTATCAGGCGTTCCTGAGACATCACATTCACAAAAATGGGATAGACATGAGGTCATAGAGACCTTTGACCACCAAAATCAAATTAGTTAATCCTTCAGTCCAAGTGGACATTTGTGCTAAATATGAAGGTATTTGCCTCAATGCGTTCCCGAGATATCACAAGAACGAGACGGATGTGAGATCACAGTGACCTTGACCTTTGACCACCAAAAATCTAATCAGTTCATCCTTCAGTCCAGGTGGACTTTTTTTGCAAAATTTGAAGAAATTCCCTCCTCGAAGAATCGCGTTCACGAGAATGGTCCAGACGGTTGGACAGACAACCAGAATACATAATGCCTCCGGCCACAACTGTCTGCGGCATGGAGGCGTTGCACTTTGTAGACGGTCCCTGACTACTCGTCTCACAGCCGGCTGCGCATAGAGACCAATGTTATGTGTTGATTAAAATTAGGTCGTAGCTGTTGTCTACCTTACTATGATTAGAAAGAGCCATTGTTTGTGTTTTAACGTTTCGGTTATGAGTTATTGATCCAGGAAGTTTGAATCTGTCAATATATTTCCAACTTTACCGAAGTACATCATCTAGGGTGGCTCCATACATCAGCAATGCGTGGACTGTCAGGAATGATTGGAAGAAGTGCAATATGAAGTAACTCGTTCCCTTGAGTTAGAGTTACTAACTCGAGGGAACGACTTCATACAAATTTTCTCCTAGGGGCCTAGGAGCGCTGCGTACTATGCTGTTGCAGAAGCATACAGTATAACAAGGTAGTTTTGTTTGTGGCTCATCTCTATAGTGTCTAAAAGTCACTTTTATGGTACAAAATCTAAAAACTTTTGGGCTTTTTACTGTTTATATCTTACTACTACAAACACACACCGTGACATTCCTTTTAGCATTACAAATCACACTGCAGTGCATACCTAGCTATGAGATTGGCCTTAAACATAAGTAGGTCATTCAGTCACAACCAGTTGCAGAAAATAAAAAAAGAAACAACCAAACCATAAAGGAAGTGACGCAGTAAAAAGTCATACAAAAGTAAAACATGGAGACCTACATACAGTACAGTGTACTCATTAGTCAGAGAGGTTAGGCAATATGCACCAAACCCTGTTGTGTGAACACCCTACCCTTCGTCCGTCTCGTTGATGATGTCACATATTTCCATGTTGAGCCCCCAGTCCTCCGACTGCAGAGTGCCGCTGGTTGCTCGCTCTGTCAACAGAGAGGGTATCAGGGGAAGTTACAGTTATACAGTAATACTGATATGGGAGTGGCGGAAATGTTGCGGCAATCAGGAGACTTTCTTCTGATATCATGTTATCTGCAAAATGACAGGAAGTTACGCAGGCCATTTGTAGCTGGTCTTTTCAGTTGCATTTCCAAAATCATTCTGGGAGAAATGTGTCAGTTGGGATGAAAATGTGTAGCATAATTCACATTATTGATAACATTTTTATGTAGACGAATATTAAAAAAAAAAAAAAAGAATACATCCACAGAGCCTTTTAGAAAGGTGCCGAATAAAAGTATGGCGGGTCCAAAATTAATGTTTTGTTTATCTCTGTGGAAGATATCTGACATATGGTTCCCACTTCTAACAAGGCTTACGAGCCAATAGTATAACAACATTGGTATCACGTGGTATCTCTGGGTCGTCAGTTAGTGTGGAAAAAACGGATAAATGATTTAGATTGACTGTAAGTGCCTGACAATGACTTGTTGTGAAGTAAATGCAATGGAACGGGGGAGGGAGAAGGCAACTTGTAGTTATCAACAGCACCTTTAAGAATACACTGCATGAAAAGATGAAAATGTCATGCAATAAATAAGCTATGTTGCCCACACTTGGATGCATTAATATAAGAAAGAAGATCACCACATAATTATTTCTGGGTCTGCCTTTGAGGTTTCACACCTGAAATTTTTTTTAAAACCACAAGTGTTTCTAATGAAAACTAAATGTTTGTGACTACATAAGCAACAATTAATGTTGAAGGAAAAACCTTCCTTAGTCAATTAAACCTGATTTTTTTTGGCCACTTGGAGGCAGAGCAACAAGCTGTAAACTCAATATTAACATATTACCACCTTATAAAGTTGTTGGGGTGAATGTGTTGGCAAACAGTTGCCTGTTTACGCATCCAGCAGATATCACGTCATGTCATATCATTATTATTCATTTGGAGTTGTGTTTCTGGCCATCTGATAAATGTAAGTCCGATATTCACTCCCCTAAGAGGCATATTTGGCTGTTTAGGTGCTAAATGCTCCACTATGGTCATCAGCTAGTCACTAACTGTGTCTGCTCTGCTGTCTGGTGCTGAGCGGGTAGTGTACAGTCAGTTTTGAGAGCATTTGCAGCTGCCTGCTGTGGCTGTGAGAGTGAAGAGTGAAGCAGAATGGTAAAGCTGTGCACCAGAAAACCAAAACAATGAGCTGGAAGATGTTAAAACGCTGCGTAGAGCCGAGTGAAACTGCTGAGAAAGTTTGTGACCCGGCTGACATTTGAGAAAATACCAAGCAGCATCCACCAGCCAGAGCAAACTTTCTCATTTTACAGCTAAACAGTTCACTACAAGATGTTTCTGAAAATATTTGAGGAGAGAAATAGGCATTACAGTAACAGAATATTGATTCATATTTGATCAGCGCTGGCAAGTTTGACTGTTTGATCGGAGTTTGTGAGTGATTGACTGCTGCCTCCATTGAATGAACAGCCAATAGGAACGCTATCTTTTTCTGAAATGACCTGTGATTGGCCAAAGTTTCCCGTCACGGGAAGCCTGAAAACAGAGCCATGAGGAGGTGCAGAAGTCTAGTTATCTCTCAGAACACTTGAATTGCAATATGCTGAAAGGTTATTATGGATTTTTTGCTCAATGATGCCAAAAACATTCTGCCTACTGCAGCTTTAAGGTAGGCGGTTGTGTCATGTGCAAGGCAAAGCCTGGAGAAATCATCATGTGATAGCAGTGGTTCCCAACCTGGAGTCTGGACCCGCCAAAGATCACAGGGGGTGCACCAGAATGTGTCTTCTCTTGGTTGTCAAAATTAGATTTGCACATGTATAACTAAAATCATAATAACACACTTTAAATTTAAACAAAAGCCTGTATATAAAAATATTTTAAAAATAATTTTTTTTGCTATTTAGGAGGCCACATTCTGTTTGAACACAGTATTTCTGCTCAGTTGCAGATAAAGATCAGACTAATATTATCAGTATTATACTATTAGTAGAATTAGAGTCTAGTGGTGACTGCGTAGGATTGTTTCCGACTCCTGTGATACAAACATTTCCAATAACTGCAGAGTGTTGTAAAATCCAAAAGTCAAAATTTATTGGAAAAAGATAAATGTTCCAAATGTCATGTTTTCATCTAATGAAATATCCATATTTGTTGCCATTTAGCTGACGAGTTACATTCATTAAAGAAAGTTGATTTACTAAAACAAAAGAGACTAACTCATTTAATACACTGAAACACCTTATTCAAATTGAGGATTTTGTTCGAGGATTTGTAAATTTTGTGTGACAATGTCAGAAAATATGGGGACGGGGCTTTTCTTAGACACAAGCTTCAAGAAAAACGGATCGGGAACCACTGCTCCAGAGCCACATACAACATTATACAACAGTTTTCACAGGCTGAGTAATACTAGCGACTTGTAAAACCATAATCAACATGCGTAAAATCAGGTTGAGAGCCCCTTTAACAATCACATCTGCTTCTTGAAGACTGTGTGGACGCGCTTGGGTCAGATTTGACTGACAACATGAGCAGACAAACCCACAACTGTCATCATATAATGATCCCCATTAGCTGGTGAGAATACCTGCTATCACCTTTATCAAACAAGACTCCATCCACTTTAAACCAGCGTGAGGAGCACCAACAAACATCAGAAATCTCTCAGGTGAAGTAATAGTGTTTTTTTATAGGAACTCATTTGAGAAAATTGGTTTTCAGCTCAAACATGTATTTCCCTCCAAACTATTTAGCAATCAAAGCCAGCTTTCTTTGCACTCCACCCCTCACAGCTCTAAGTCTCTAAATCTCCTTCATTCCTTTCCACCAACACCCCCCCACACACACTTTATTCAATCCCTCTTTACTCCCTCCCTCCTCTCTCCTTCACCCGGCTCCCTCCACTTCATGTGACTGTCAGCTGCTTCTGTTCTCCTTCGCCTCAGACGGAGCTGAAGCCTCCCTGACATTTTCTGCGTGAGAAAGTGAGTGGATGAGATAAGAGGAAGGAAGGCTTCAGATGGGGATGTGACATTTTCTCACTCCTCATGACTGTCATCATTACACATCTTTTCCAGGCAGCTGCCTGCATGGCCCTCTAGTCTGTCTGTGGATGTGTTGGCTTTGCACTTTTTCCACTGGTCTGTCAAAAAAAAAGCAACCTGATGCCATTATGAGAAAATACTGCAGCTTTAAAAACGGTGTGTAACCTCACATATGCTTTTCAGTAAACAATTGTGCACAAGGTGTTAAACTGAAAACTTGACTAAACACATCTGGGATTGAGGAAGTGAGAGGAAACGCAGAGCGTCTCCTTAATTCGCCAAACTATCTGTCACTCAACTCGAAGCAACCAATCACACGAGAGACTGAGGTAACTAAATCCCGCCTCCTGCGCGTCATTGGTTCTAAACACTTCTCTTATGTTTCTGTGAAATTTGGAGTTATTTTTATGAACATTTTAGAATAGGAAACGCAAAATAAAAGTGTTATTAAGGTACTTTACATCCTCCGTGAGTGTGGTTTATAACTGAGCTGAAACATGTTATTGATAATGTTAATTAAATGATGTCAAATTGAATCCAACGGTGAACAAACTCCTGTAGCCTCAAAGCTGCTGCGACTCACCGACTCTCTGACCGACGGGCGTTGAAAAGGGGTTTCCTATCAGGAACTCCATCTTCTCCCCGAGAGCAAACATCCTCGGAGATTACAAGCGTCCACTTTACTGTGTTGAAGTAATTTAAAGCGACTACTGAGCTCCAAACTGCGGCGTTGTTTCCTTTTGCTTTCAGTGTCCGCCGCTGCTTCCGAGGCGCACGGGCTCTCTGAGTGGTCACGTGAAAACACACACACACACACACACACACACACACAGAGCCAGGAAACAGCATCAGCACAGATCAGGCGGATAGCAGCTTGTTACAGCACATTTTCAACAGTGACTTTGATAATGCATATATTAAAAAATGAAGGGAACACTTAAGCATCACAGTATAACTCCAGTTAGTTAAACTTCAGGGATACCAATCTGTCCATTTAGGAAGCACAAGTGATTGTGAATCACTTTCACCTGCTTTGGTACAAATGAAAGTGACAACAGGTGCGATGGAGAGGCAACT
The DNA here is from genome assembly GCA_916701655.1 of Sebastiscus albofasciatus. Classification (NCBI taxonomy): domain Eukaryota; kingdom Metazoa; phylum Chordata; class Actinopteri; order Perciformes; family Sebastidae; genus Sebastiscus; species Sebastiscus albofasciatus. The sequence continues at coordinate 52,170 of CAKAOI010039250.1, forward strand.
CACTCACTCACTCACTCCTCTTCATCCCCTATAGGACATAAAGCTTCAATGAGCTCTCTCCATTGCATTCTGTCCTTGGCAGCATGTTGGGCCTCTCCCCATGAAAGGTTCATCTTGTCCAGCTCCTGTATCACTACACTGTAAAAAAAAAAAAAAAAAAAAGTGGAAAATAACGGAAATTATCCGGCAGCAGGGGCACCAGAAAATGTCTGTTAAAAACGGAAAAATACTGTCCGTTAATTAATATAAACAAACTGTAAAAACAACAGTAATTATCTTTATATAATTAGCCTTTATTACTGTAATTTTACAAGAAATATTTTACTTTTAACATATATTTATTGTTAGAATAGTCATACACCGTAAATCTAAGACCATTTACATATAAATCGCAAATGAAAAATGTCATTTTATGTCGCTAAAGCCCAAATTTACATTAACTCAGAAGTTTTGTTTGGCCAAAAGATCTGGCATATTCGTCTGAGGCATCCATTGTGAAAAACTTCCACTTTCCTCATATCGGTTTTGATCACTCGCCAACTCTCTGAGCCATATAGCAGAACAGACTTGACATTGCTGTTGTACAAAAGCATCTTTGTTTTAAGGCTGTATTGCTTGGACCTCCACAGGCAACAGCAAGAAAACCCCCAATTAGGGAATGGTTTTGCATGTGGTGGCCACATACAATTGCTCTTCCCTCATTCTTCCTGACTGATTCTCTTCTAGTTCTGCTAGAGTCCTTGTCACTACTTGTAGCATGAGGAGGTACCTGCAGCCCAATCAGGTGGCACAAGTAGTCCAGCTCCTCCAGGATGGCACATCCATATGTGCGGTCACAAGAAGGTTTGCTGTGTCTCCCAGCACAGTCTCAAGAGCATGGAGGAGATACCAGGACCGGCCGTTACACGAGGAGGACTGAACGGGGCCGTAGAAGGGCATCAACCCAGCAGCAGAACCGGTATCTGCTCCTTTGTGCGAGGAAGAACAGGAGGAGCACTGCCAGAGCCCTACAAAATGACCTCCAGCAGGCTACTTGGGTGCATGTTTCTGACCAAACTGTCAGAAACAGTCTCCATGAGGGTGGCATGAGGGCCCGACGTCCTCTAGTGGGACCTGTGCTCACAGCCCAGCACCATGCAGCTCGATGGGCATTCGCCAGAGAACACCAGAATTGGCAGGTCCGCCATTGGCGCCACGTTCTCTTCACAGATGAGAGCAGGTTCACACTGAGCACATATGACCGCTGTGAAAGAGTCTGGAGACGCCGTGGTGAACGTTATGCTGCCTGTAACATCATCCAGCATGACCAGTTTGGCGGTGGGTCAGTGATGGTCTGGGGGGCATATCCTTGGAGAGTCGCACAGACTTTCATGTCATAGCCAAGCCAACGCTGACTGCTGTTATGTACCGGGATGAAATCCTCAGAGCGATTGTCAGACTTTACGTTGGTGCAGTGGGCTCACTGATGCCCTGATTCAGGTCTGGGAGGAGATCCCCCAGGACACCATCCGCCGACTCATCAGGGGCATGCCCAGATGTTATCGGGAGTGCATACAGGCACGCGAGGGCCATCCACATTACTGAGTCACATTATGAGTTGCTGTGATGAAATTCACGCAAGTTGGATCAGCCTGTGATTTCAATTTTTTACTTTGAAAGTCCAAAGAATGCAGGTTAGGTTAATTGTTGACTCTAAATTGCCTGAAGGTGTAAATGTGAGTGTGAATGGTTGTCTGTCTCTGTGTCAGCCCTGTGATAGTCTGGCGACCTGTCCAGGGTGTACCAAGCCTTCGCCCAATGTCAGCTGGGATCGGCTCCAGCACCCCCGCGACCCCCGAATGGGATAAGCAGTTGCAGATAATGAATGGATGGATGGATGGCTATATATA